>JAVFBZ010035202.1:0-23641 GCA_032466195.1 Katharina tunicata
GCCCGAGTTGGCAACTTCTTCCCACTCCAGTCACAATGTCAGAATTTACCAGTCTTCCAATATTAAAGTCAGCCTTTTTTAATCAAAGACTACGGCTTAATTCCGACCATGTAGCAGTTGTATGTTCGAAAAGGCACACTGTAGAGTTGAGAATTGAAGTACCTGATGATGTGAACATAGCCTGCTGTGTGGCTTCAAAGGACAATCCAAACAAGATATTCTACAACCACAGCGTCTGGCTGTTCTGGGAACAGAACCAAGCGGTGTTTGTGGCTGAAACGGCATCTTGTGAGGATCGCTACATTTGTATATACGCGGGAAAGATTGGAAATGACTTGAAGATTGCTTATACCAACATACTTAAACAGAATGTAATGCATCATTCTTTTTAATTGTTTTACGTATGTGGAAGTTGATTTTGTATTATTCATTCTTAGTGCTTAACACATATTACCTTGTTATTAAATGCTTTCGAGGTTATCAACTAGGTTTTACAAACTATTTGTTACATAAGTTAAGTTTTATGTGGAATTATATTATTTGAATACTGAATCCTGCCTTTTGTTAAATGAATTAACACAATTTTGTTTTCTTTCAAGCATACAACAAAACAAATCCAAAGGACACTGGAAATTAATGGCGAAAGGAATGTTACACATACCGGTATCAGCAGAACAAAGAACGTTATGTTTTAGTGCCATAATTCAGCTCACAATAATGCGAAATAATAAAGTAAAGTTAATAAATGAGAGGCAGTTAAATGATAAATAATGTCGACACACCTTAAAAGATGACACCACAACGAATCAGCCTATGCGCATGTCTCTTAACCTACATCATGATGTCTTATTTTTGTTTTGCCTCTGCGTCAATTATGATGCACGCAGTGCAAATATATCCCTAGTCGGACTTTCTCGCAGTTTATCACATGATATGGCTATTTTCCTACGATAAAAGTAATGTCATTAAAGAGAAAAAAGAAAATGAAAAATTATTGCAATAGGGCTTAGTATGTTACTGAATTCAAAATTCAAGCTAAAAACTCATTGCGTACAGACTCCCATCTTCTCTCTACTTTATTTGGACATATCAATAGCTGAAGAAGTTTATTATCTTACAGATAAGATTCCAGCTATCAGCCCTCTGGCTAAGGGCAGTCTGTTTCCAGAATATATTCATGCTGTCACTGTCACTACTTAGCACTGGAGGAACATTATCTTTCCAATAGTGATAACACCTTTTAAGTGACTGCACTTTTTTGGTTGTGTTCGTCGCCGTCATGCTGGAATAAACCGCCGTCATATAAGTGAAATACCCAAACACCAATCAAATAAAAAAAATAAACAGCTACAAACTTGAACAGTTTTGTTATTTTACGACCTTGAATCTTGTTTACGAGAACAACTGACTCTAGAAGACCACAAAGGTTTTCTTTCACCTAAGCTAAGGACTCAAAGTAGCCATATACAACCTGGGACCATACAGAGGCGAAGCGAAGAATCGGGTGGGTAGGATGGGATCTCAACTACGAGGGCCAAGGGGCCCACGGAAGTTCTGAAAATCAGGATGTACGAAAATGTGATCTTATGGCTAGTTTCGGCCATGGTCTGGTTGTTTTGTCCAGTGAACATTTCCGGATTTTTTGTACAGTTTTAAACATAGCAAGTTTATATAATAAATCTTTAGACAGAGGTTATTTTGTAATTGTGAATCTGAAAAAGTTTCAGCGCCAAACATCTTTTTGGGACCAGTTTTGATTATTGATTTACTAACCTGATCAACCGCTGACTACGAGTAGAAACATTGAATAACAATGGACTGAGCGGACTAAACCACTTATACTTATTATGACGTATGTAATGAAAGTAGATAAATAATTTGTCATAAATGTGACGTCACTACATCGACTTTTCCGATATTAAGATATATTTCCACACGACATCTAATTTTATCAATGCCATCAAATCAAATCGTTTTTCGTGTTTTTAGCATAAGCATAGTTTATACTCCTATAAACTATATAAAGCGGGTTACATTTCAAAACAATTCATTGAATTGTTCCGATTTCCGCCTCGGCTAGCGCAAAAACGAGATGCCGTACGTGTGATAAATGGGTTATACCCTAGTATATATATTATTGATGCTCTCTGAGTTAAAGAGAACCAGGAGGGAGCTTTTTCTGTGGTGTCCAGTTTTGATTGATTCCCCAATTTTACACCGTACTGAAGATCATCGCATTATTCGACGGGGTGCCAGTTCAATGGACGAAGGAAACTACCCTGTGCGAGGCCGCAATATATTCACAGGACACAACAGAGGACACCATAACAAATCGGTTTCCCGATGCACCCTAGCCCAGACAGCACCAGGGCACAGGAGAATCTCAGCAAACCACCCGCCGCCTTGTTATGTCCTTGTCAGGAGGCGTCTAAATCTGTAGAAAGGGTGGTTTCCT
The DNA here is from genome assembly GCA_032466195.1 of Katharina tunicata. Classification (NCBI taxonomy): domain Eukaryota; kingdom Metazoa; phylum Mollusca; class Polyplacophora; order Chitonida; family Mopaliidae; genus Katharina; species Katharina tunicata. The sequence continues at coordinate 2,456 of JAVFBZ010035202.1, forward strand.
TCACCTTTTATAGTTGGCACGCCGTCCTCTGAGTGAAATAACATAAAGTATGAAAGTATAATAAGAAAAACCGAAAAAAAAGTAACAATTGCTTCTATAGCCTATAAGCTTGGAGGCAAAATAAGCACTTTCACTTGTATAAATGTTACTTGTGTAACTTGTGTTCAATGTTTTAAAACTTTTCAACGCAAAAATATATAAAATCGTGAAGCATATAAACTTACTCGCTACAAACAGCAAAGAGGAATAACTCTTTCTAGGTGAACAACAAGATGGCCAGTCAATACAATAGTCCAAGACTCGACGGTAGGGAGAATGATTTTAAATCTCTATTTTAGAATGAGATAAATACTTTACATAAAAGATGAGATTCGCGATGCGCTGATAAGGTTTTTAGCTCAAGTTTTATTGTGGGATGCATGGCTTGACAGCTGGACAAGTGTAGAGCTTTTCTTCTTCCAGCTTTCCAAATTTTGTTTCCGAAGTTACATAATCGGCAAAACCTCGCGTGATTTCTCGTTATTTTGCTGTCATCCGTTTGCTCGGCCGAGATAGGTGCATGAATATGCCTAAGAATATTACATTTTGTTCGTCAGAGGCCTTTTTACCGCCGCACAACAAGCAAATAAGCAACTTGCGGTTATCGAGCGAATTGCATATCACTCGGAAGTCATCGAATGTCTATACTGCGCACATCATCTCGGACGTAATACGATCATCGCCTTTTTGGCCGAAACTTTTTCACAGCCTGTGGGTCAAACTGCCAATGTAGACAGGTCAGTTTTCTGGCGAAATGTCCAGGGGACAACTCGAGAAAAACGTTTTTGGTTGTCTCCCTTTCGACGTCTCCCATTTATTGAATATACATATTTTTAAATCTAAGTAGACTATTTTAAGTTCTTTTTATTTCAAATTATATGAAGCAAACCATGCTAGTAGGCCTATAATTCTAATAAATTAGCTTAAATTTATACGTTTTTTTTCTCCAAATTTAACAAAATATGTCTTATACATAACCTATCAGTCTTTGTTTTAATTAATATCTCATATGTTCCGTTCAATAACCAGTAACAATCAAGTTTGATCTATAAATGAGGCCAACTGCTGAGAACAATGGAATTCACTCTTTTTCTTGCTTGGGTGATTCAAACGATGACTCGGTACAATGAACGTGCCTAGCCCCCTAGCGGTGGAATTTGCTTGGAAATCTTTCGTGGAAAAAGCGAAAGGAGGGACGAAAGGTCCATCGCAGCTAGCAGCAACAGTTACTGGTATGCGGTCAAGAACGGCGCTGTGAGTTGATTGATATTTCAGTAAATTTTGAGACGTTTACATCTGTTGCTATACATGAGAAAATAAAGTAAGTATTTTTTGTTTATGAATCGCTTATGATCAGTATCTTCGCACTGCTGTATGTAACCACATTGACTCGTATCAATTTGCACTGATGTGTGTGTAGAAGCTACACCAGTGTTATTCGTAGGGGCGTACATTAATACATGTACTGGAATGAGTCACACTGGTATAACTTTTAAAGGTAAACTTTTAACTATTTTAAAAACAGTTCCCACCAACTGTCATCATTTTCGGGGTGAGAGAATATAGACATTATTTGACCTACTTTAAAAAAGAATTTAGTGGGGTAATATTTATCATTTTGGATTTTGGCATACCCTCAGAGTTCTTTCCTTCACTTCAATTTGCAGAGCGATTTTTGAGCAACTTGACCAATGCATCATAAAATGCTCCAAATCTGAACAAATTGAGCGATTTACTCACTATAAACTCCTAGGCTGTGAAGTTTTATAATTAAACATTCGTTCTCGTACCAGTAAATGTCACCAACTGGAAATTCCACAGAGTTTGAATATGTTCTTGTAAGACACTACCGCAAGTAGTGAAAGTAGAACGAGGCTGTGTGTTCCTGAGGCAATAGGTGTGCGTCTTAAACGCTGACATGAGTGAAGGAACTTCAATGAAGTGGTTTTTATTCTTATTTAGTTATTTATTTATTTTTTACTGATTTATTTATATATTTTGTTGCTTTTCTAAGTTTCCCTTTCCTCAACTCTAATCAATCGTAAATTGTCCGGTTGTTTGGTTATTGCAACTATTTCCTTTGTAAAGTTGACTTCCACGTCTGCCTTGGTCTTCAACATTTAAAATGGTAAATGTGTTCCGACAATAACTTACAAGTACAGCACAGACTTGTACAATTGACTACCAATTATAGGATGAATGTATCCAATTATTATGCATACGTACATGCATATGTACATGTAATTATGTTTTCGGTGTAAGACAAACAATTGTGAATGCTGCTGTATGATTTGGATTTTTTTGTTTGGGTGTTTATTGGTCAATGACTCAATGGCATATATTAATTTTTATATTTTGTGGGAAAACGGAGCACATACTGTATTATGTTGATTCTCATTTTCTTCATCACTTTTTGCAGGTTTGGACTTTCAGCATAAGACAGAGTCGCCAGAACCAGTTTCTAGCAATTGGGATAGGATTTCCAATGATATTGTCAAGCGTGGGATAAAAAAGCTGTCTTTTATCTCCTTAGTGTAATAGGAGTGTATGCTACATGGTCATCACAGTTGGACTCCATGCTTGTTACAACACAATAGATTAGTTGGGAGTGGAGTTAGGTCAAAAAGGAATTTGATCTTCAGTGAAAAGGAATATACCATATCTTCATCATGGCATCTTGTACATTAGTGGTGGCCGTACTCTTTGTTCTACTTACAACTGTAGCGGTTATTGTGTCTTTTACAACACCCCACTGGACAAATGCAAAATCCACAGGCATAAGTGAAGGATTATGGCTACGATGTGGCTCAACAGACTGGGGAAATTGCCAGTGGTTTTTCTCACAAGATTTTGCCATTGAAAATACTAAACCAGGTAAGTACCAAAACTCATACATACATTCATGCAAGGGAAACCCTGCTTTTGTTCTCCTTACATTGGCACTTTATTTTTATCACAATCAGGAGGCTCCCAATCACACTTCTGGTGATTGCAAAATAAAGTGCCGAAAAAAAAAGAACTGTTATTCCGAGCAAAACTGAGCTCCTGAACTCTATCACTTGTTTGTGAAAAATAAATATTCAGATTTATGAATGTTCCGAAAGTAAATATTCAGATTGATTCTTTGTTATTAAATGAACTTATGATTTGTTGATGATACGTTACTCATGGTATAAATTCTTTCACAACTGTTATAAGAAAAAAATTGGTCTGAGGAGAATTTTTTCAAAGGTTTTGCTTGATGTTATACATGTAACAAACATTTTTTAAAAAGCTGACATCACTCAAGAAAAACTTTATATATGGATAGAGAAATACAATGCATATGTAGAGCTGGCATACAGTATAACTCATAACAGTTTTATTAGCACAGGATGTCTGGCGCCTGATCTCTCCTTCAAAAGTTATTCCCTTCAACTTCTATGCTATGTTGACGGATGGTAAACAGTTTAAAAATGTTCATATCAGAAAAAAATTGAAATGCTGTACACTGGAATTGAGAAAAACATACATGTATTCCCTAGCCTGTGTAGGAAGCCAGTAACTTAGCCCTTCAAATTCCATCATTCCCAATTTCCCACACCGTGGTTGAGCGTTGGACTACGGAGTCCTCTTCACTGTGGCTGATGGCTGTAGAGTTCGCTGGGTGATTTTTATGTGGTTTCTTCTCGGTTTTCCACCATACACTGGCAATGCAAAGTTGTCATATATACATGTAGGTGAAATACTCCTGAGCACATTAAACAGCAATCAATCAATTTCACTTGAGCCATTTAATGATACATCATACTCGTACATGTATTTTAATAATATTGGTAGTTCTAATAGTTTGATATTAACCCTAGGTATATAAGGGAAAGTTTACTAGTCGCTGAATCATATTTGTTTTGTAGTTTTTTTTTTGTCGATTTCCACCATGCTCAGGAATTGTGATAAAATACCTTGAGTACATGTACCATGCTTAATACAAATTAAATAAATAAATCTTGATCACTCTGTTGATTTTTTTTTTTATTAGAACACAGTTATACACAAGTCCATCAGTAGTGGCTTCTACAAACAGTTGTGTTTGTAGCAAGACTGATAGCTATTATTAGAACTAGCCTCTAGTTTTCTGGGTGATAAGCCTCTGAAGTTGCTTGATTTATAAGGGTGTAGAAATCCACACCTTGTTCAGTTCACCTATTCTTAGACATGAATTTCTTTAACATCTGGCACCCTGTAGTTACCAAATGCATTGTACACCATGCCGAAAATGTTCTGTAAAATTCAGGCTATGTACCACACAAATTATAGCATTATATTTATAAACATTTTGCACAAAATAAACATCAACATAAGTGTTGATAAAGACTTGACGCTTTAAAGACGTCTTTCAGTTTCACTGGAAAGTGTACGTCATATAGTCCCATTGCATCAGGCATGTCAGGGGGCCCGCTCAGTGGTTAGCGCGTCTGACTGCAGGTCCTCCTTCGATGTACCGCACAGGTTCGAGTCTCCCAGTGGACCTGAGGTATATGAGGGGGTCACACAAGGTGACTTCGGCAATCGCGGGGGCGGTTTTTTTCCTCTCGGTTTTCCGCCGTATTGAGCAGAGCAGATTAAGAAGTGGAGAATCCGTCGTCATATAAATGAAATACCTTTGAGTACGACGTTAAACACCAATCAAACAAACAAACAAACCCATTGCATCAGAGAGCACTCACATGATAAGTAGTGATAGGGTAATTTCACTGACAAACTGTGCTGTAGACAAAAGACCTTTGTGCTAGCTGCAGTCATCTCAGTGTTTCATGCTTCAGGTGACTGGCTTATTGCTTCACAGGTAAAATACAAATAAATAAATTCACAAATACCTGTGTGCCCTTAACAATAGATGAGGCGAACATTTCTAGTGTAATCCCTTGTGTAATATTCTCTGAGCTCTTAATTAATGGGAACAAAAAGACACAGGATGTACTTAATTTATCTTTTTATATTTCTATAATATTTATTATCTTTGATTAATATATTTATAAATTACCCATATTATATGTGAAATACAGTATATGTAGACAGAGCTAGGTATATAGCTCAAATATATAAAACTTCAAATATAGAGGATACTGGAAGATTATTATTAAATAAACTGATTTCGGATCGTTTCCTGTTTCTGAATTGACTGCAATTTTTCTTATGTGGTTTACATCTAAAAAGTGTACAACAATAATAGTTTTGACAAATACTTGCACCTTTGCAATGGGTTGTTTCAGAACACACAAAAATGTATAAATTGCTTTAATAAACATGTCTGATGTATTTCAAATCAATAAGGTTTTGGGTGTAATATTATCAATCCACAGAACCAAGTCTGGCTTCACAAACATCAGTTTAAATGTTCTCAAGTCAACAGTTTCTTTCGACCAGTAGTTTTAAAGGTAGCTGTTATCAGTTATACACAGAAGCTGAGAAGGTTGCCCCAGTAGTACCCTTCCAGCTGGTCTATAGGAAATCTTCTTAACTTCTTAAGCACATTCACAAGTGAGAACATCTGGAAGTCATTAACTGGTACTACCTATTACAGTATAAGACATGGTAAAATCAGATGCCATAGGAAAGCAATACAAGTCTTTGTGGCCTTATATTCATTGGGAGTCCTTAACTATTAGGAGGACTGGGTGCATGTGTCTTTATACACTAGGCTGTATCAACTAGAATAGGACAGGGACTTAAAGCACTTGTTCAAACCCTTAAAAATTGTAGTGACTGGAAAAAGGAAGATCCAATTTGACCACCACAATAATATATATAAGGAGATAAAGAAATATTTTGTAAAGTTTTATTGGACAACACAATTACTTCAGTTCTCTCTAAAAAAAAAATTAAATCATATAAAATAAAGTAAAACAGCAAAATAGTGTCCATTTCCATGACAAGGAGTAGACGTAATTCGACCAGTAAGCATCACATTAAGTTGCTATAACAAGACTTTTTGGATTTTCAACCTCTGAATGTATTGATGAGCAACTATTTGGTGGAGATACCAGCACAGTTATCAACGTATGAAAATAATCACATGAAGTTATATATATTTTTGTCAAGAGTAATCTATGTTGAGGAAGAAAATTTACATATTTGTATAATCATTACCCAGTCATGCCCTATCATAATTATGATTGTTAAGTAACGTAATAGTATACATGAACTGTTTCTGATTTGTAATCAAAAACAATTAACAGAAGTTGATGGAGGGAAGGACAGAAAGCATAACAAGGGCCAACTTGACAATGGTTGAAGGCCTGACAAGCTGAAGATATGGCCATCCACTGTTAAGCTTCTGTGTTTGGTTCAGTTGTAAATTGAAACAAACTATGCCTGCATGTTGCCCTTCAAGCATGGCTGGGAGGTCCCCTTTAGATGACTGGGGGAGGGGGGTTGAACTTTGCTTGTGGAAGATCAGAAATACCTGTACACATGTTAACAGGTTAAACAGGGTTTTAGAGACTGGATCAACACAGGATATCACAGGTTATTGTTTGATGTGACTGTGACATCTAGACTGACCAGTTGAAGCTGGCAATCTCAATGTCCACCCAGACCACTTGCTGACTTTGATAATGGACAGGTCTTGTAGCCCCTGAAGTTGTTATTGGGTGGCTGTTTTGTCCACTTTTGGCTATAATGACATTAGGGGGGACTTGTCCATGGGTCTGGGCTGGTCTAAGTTTTGTTTTGAGTGGGTGTTAACTGTTTGTAACTTATCCAGTGTAAACATGTAAACCTGTTAACACCCCAGGAAAATCATGGAACCATGCAACTATAGTTTAAGTGAATCTGGGGATGTAGAGGGGAGACTTTTTAAAAATAATTTATGGAGTAGGGAGAGACATACATGTATTGTATTGTTTTCATAAGATATTTACAATTTACCCTTAAATTATGACATTAAAAGGTACATTTTTTTTTTTACATTTGCGCTCGTGAGTAAACTTTGTTTAAAAGTATACCATTTATAATGTATATACAAACATTTTGAAAACCAACATCGCATGATAAAGTAAAGCTCTTTTAAAACTGAACTACACAAAGAAACTAGAGATGTAATAAACCAGTCTTAACTGCACAGCCACTGGAACATGGATGTATTAGAGTAATAACAAACACATAATTATATGTAAATCAACTTCTGATGTGTATGATGGCAACTTTTCCTACTCCATCCTTAGACCGTTCTCAAGCAACTAATTCACAAAAAAGTCACAAGTACTGTTGACTTAGGATGTAGACCGGAGTTGATATCCATATAATATAATTATGTGTCTGTTATTATCGTACACAAATTTCTAAATGCCACTCAAAGAAGTCATGTATACAACATAAAGACCTTTCAAATGACAACAGAGTTGACATTTAGAAATGAGATGTTACATCTGTCAATTAAATTCTTTATGTTGGCGAACAGGTTTAATTTCACAAATAAAATATTGACTCAATCCATAACAGCTTGGTGTATAATTATCAAGAGGTGTGATAATAAGAGATTTGTTGTCCTTGATGTAATATTGTAATGGCTTTCCTTTCAGATTGGTTTAAGGCTGTTCAGGGCCTGTTCACATGCGCTGTGGTCAGCAGTTTGTTGTCACTGCTCATTGCTCTCTTCTCCCTGTGTTGTGCCTGTGAGTGCTGTAACCCCCACCAAGCTGCCGGAGCATTCGCTAACCTCACCTGTAAGTATCGGTAAACTATGCACTAGAGCAGGGCAACATATGTTTTAGCCAGAGGTTGGGGTCGCAATTTGCCTATAGTCATGCGACTCATGCCTTAAAAATTTATACCCTGATGAGAAGAGGCTTTATTGTCTAATTTAGTTAATGAACTAAAATAAAAAAAATATAAAAATATTATTGCCACTTCTATTTCATCTGGTTGAAGAAACAGTGTCGTCCAGACAGTGCAAACACTTACAATGTAGACTGTAGAGAGACTTCTATTATGGTTGTGTTTAATACAATGCTGCCTACTGTTGGAATACACTGCCATCCTATAAGTGAAATACCCTTGAGCATAGCATTAGACACCAATAAATCAATTGATCAAACCCAACAGTTAAATAAACAGATTTTTTCCTTTGATCAATCAGGAACCCTAGCTTGGCTCCAATACCTGAAGATTGAGTAAATTCTCTCCGCAAAGCTTGTAGGATACAGCATTATGTAAAAATTATATCTGCTGCTTTATTTTTGATTAGTTTTATTAAGCCTCTCCGGATTTGCAATAAGCTATGTGTCAAGTTTTATTTGTCCTGGCCATATCTTGATTACTATTTATCTTAGGCTATTAAAAATTGGATTCTCCATTGATTTGGTCTCTAGATGCAGACGTGCAGCATAGAAAAAAATCATAAAGTATACAAATAAGCTGTGTCCATTTTTTTTTGTCCGAGACATCTCCGAGTGACCCTTTACATAACACTTTCAGTTAGAAACTTAAACATCATAATCTTCTCTATATGTAGATTTGCAACATAAAACAAATTTCACTAAGTTTGAAATTTGTATCCTGCCAAGTGCATATAGTTGAAGTGGGGTTCTAAATCTGACAAATTATAGGCAAAAAAATTAATGACGAGATTCCTAATGTGCCTCTTAAGTCGGGTTGCCGTGACTGTCCATGTTTGGCAAAGATAACATTGTCCTTATATGCATAAATATCATTGTGATTACTTGTCTGCATGACTAACAGTGGGGTGAAAAAAAGTAACAGCTGACAAGTTTTTTTTTCTTTTTACTATTTTAATGTTGGAGTTTATGGTTTATTTACCACACTACCACCACTCATCCTGCAAGTTCTTGCATGCTCCACAAATATCCATCCAGAGCATTGTGTTACCCATTTGGAAAAAAGAAAGAGAAGTTAGTCTGTAATTAGGATTCGTATTAGCTTTAGAGAAAAATTAAACACATCTAAAACAGCTTTCTAAAAAAGTTAAAACAAATGTTACCTAAAGCTGAATATATGTAATCTGAGAAAGGATATAAAATAGCACTTGAGGTTTTAGTATTTCCCCTTCCTGTTCCTGTAAGGGTTAAGTGCATTTCTGAACTGTGTTATTTAAAAGTGGGAGTTTCCTATGTTATAGAATACTCTAGTCATTTTGTGTTCAATTTGGGCAGCACATCTCGAATAATCTATCCAATGATTGTGTAACGCATCTGCATGTAGTCCACCATGATAGGGTCAAATTTCTGGTTTAGTCTATTCAGCACATAGAGAACACTCAGAACAGTGAATCAAGTTTACCCCTCCTAAGACTAAAATATAATACTTTAAAAGGGACTAAAATCATATGCATGTTGTTAGAAGTATTTATAAATACATAAGTTGTCATAGATAAAAGGTTAACCTACATAGTATGTTCCCTTGGCGAGGAGCAGAAAACTTATCAGGTTATGTTCTGATAAGCAATGCAAGAAATGCTATAAAAGATAGTTATTGACATATTCTTGTGAGTTTGTCCAATCGCTTATTTATCCGAATGTGATGTATGGGAAGCAATCTTTGGGGTGGTGACACAAAATTAGGTAACCAGAATTATAGTCTTTAACATGCAACCAACTAACCCCCCAAAAAATAGAATGCTTTATTAAAAGTGTTTTCATTTTAATTTCAGTTTTGTTACTGGCTGTGGCAATGTGTGTGTTTGGGGCCAAGGCACATCTGGACTTAGGGGTCTCTGTGAACCCTGATATGGATCTAGCATTTGGGTGGAGTTTCTGGGTTGGGGTCGGATCCACAGCGATGGCCCTATTTGCCTCCGTTCTCTACTTCTGCGTGAGTCGGTCTGAAGACTCTATCGTTTAAAAGAAACCAGGGCAGTGGGAAAGAACAGTTTCTATTTTTGTTCCCTGACGTCTGTTATAAATACAGTGGAACTGTTGAACATAAATGATCATTTAGTTTTGGCTAAGTGTAAGATTTTGTTGTGCCTAACATTAATTATCATAACACAATGTGAGAACAAATTGTGTGGACACAATGTATATTGTATACTTCCATGTATTTGCCTATGTCCAGCTATTTATGAGAAATAGCCCAAAGAACAGGTGAGATATACATGTAATATCCTTTGAAATGAGTCTTCCATTTTTTGCTGTATTGTGAACCCTTTTTAACAGGCGGGCGTCCAAAGCTCAATTGAATATCAGTGGCCTTATTGTTAAGGGAGTAGTTATCAGATCCAGGGAAACCATTTGTAAATAAGCGTGTAAACTGTTATCACTGCTGAGGACTCTGTTGTGTCCAGTATTATTATGTATGGTAGACATGTATAAACATAAACACTTAGAGATGTGGTGGCTTTCAATGCTTTGGTTAACTTGTACAAATCGTAAACCATTGAAATTCGACCAGCTACTACTCATTTTCCGAAAAATTAACAACGTGTTTGTATTAAACTGTTTTTTCTTCCATCACATTTTTTGTCAGGTTATGATGTCACTATTGTATAATGCAAACTTCCTTTTAATTGTAGTTTTTTTGTTTGTTTCCGGGGCTTTTAAATCTATTTATTTTGCCAAATAAGATTTGCCTTCAGTTCCATATTTACACATTTATTTTCACAATTGACACCACCCTTTTTTTTAACATCATCACTGTAGTTTGTTAATGCTCGTTGACAGCATACATTTACTTTAATTCAACCTGTTTTTACTTCCGTCTAGTTTGCCCATCTCTGCTAAGTTGAATTATAAATGATTATACTGTTTTTCTCTCAACAATAGGTGCCCTCAAATTGCTCAGATTTATTTGAGGGCAAGCATCAGTTGTCTTAAACATTACTTAAATCTATACATCTGCTAAAGCTTCCTGTTAAACTGTGTATGAAAGGAGTATAATTATATGGCAGTAATCATTGTATTTTGAAGAATTTTGATTGTGAATTTAGGCAGCAGTGTGTTTGATTTATATTTTCATATTTTAATGATTTTAATGCTATAACTTTTACTTTGTTAAACAGTTAAAGTAATGTGTATTACTTTGTCATGCGAAATGCGTATTATGATAAAAGTAACCAAAACATTTATCAAAAAGACCACTTACAAGTACTTCCATAATATCTAATCTAACTGGGAGGATAGAATGGTATCATATTGAGAACCTTAAAAAAAAACGTATCAGATGGGTGTTTGAATTTTAATTATTTTATTGTTTTTTGTGTATCGTCAATGACTTTTCCTATCCCTGATATCTGTTAACAATCACTAGGAATACTGCCAACTAATCAGGTGACCTTGAGTACACCCTCAATTGAAGATATGGCGGCAGACGTTGAGTATATTTGAGGCAACATTGCACAGAGTTATGATGGGTTCATGTGTTAAATGATCCATGGAATCTGTTAAAATCCTAGAGTTTAATATCTGCAATGTGTAACATCCAGATTATAGAATATTCCATAATAATACAAAACCTAAAGGAGAAAAAACTAGTTTAAATAATGAAAGTGAAGGCATGTTATTATGTTAAGGATATTGAATAGTGCATGCGTCCCCAGACGACGTTGAGTTCGTAATCGATATCATGAAGATCTTAATGGGTAAAAATTGTTAGCTTGGGGATATGGACTGTATAATAAAACGATTTCTTGGTTATTGGCCGCATGTATCTATAACTGGTGGTCATGGTGCCCATAAAGCCAGTCTTAGACGAGAAGACATATGTTGTGTTCCTTTACAGATCATATGGCTCTCAGACTCTGCAACCAAACCTCGCTGGGTGTATTATCGGGCATGTGTCGGGAAGACTGGTGCAGCATATGGCTGTTATCTGACCGCATCCATTTAGCCGTCTGTATATGATAGTGACCCGTATCGCCAGGCATCCCTCCTCTCTACAGGCGGCTGATATTTGGGGAGAGAGGTCAGCGTAACTAACTCGGTGAACCAACGTCTGTTTACACTCTCCAACCTCCGTTCTCTGCGCAAGTCGATGATCACCATGACAACAATAATGTGTAAAGAAGATGAGTGGGATCCTTTGATAAGTCGTGGTTTAACAATGTCTCCGTTTAGTTTGATCGATCAGCTTTTCAGAATAATTGGACTTGAGCCATAGTGTCTTACGGCGAAACTCGATTCCGTTGAAAATATCTCTTAAGCAAACCTCGATTATAGATTCAGCTCTCGAGTTAAACGGCATCGACGGATGTTTTCGTTTGAATAATAAGATCAATCCTCTAAAATAAGATAAAATGATGTCTCCATTTACTTCCTTCGCGTATACAGATCGATCTCTCAGAAATAAAAAAGAATAGATTGGATTCACCGCTATTGCCACTAATTCCTATTGTTATTCCTTCCTGGGGCGTAGAACTATTCTTGAATAACTGGACTTACTGCTGTCAAATTGACCACACGTTGGGAATTATGAACGAATCATTCCTGCAATCAGACTAAACGGTTTGGAGCAAGTCGAAAATCCCCAAGGCTTCCTATACAACACACCAGTATCAACACTTGACCTAACACAGTTTTGTTTCACATAGCACTGTATCGTAGAGATAATGCAAACGGACACCTTCACGGTGAATTCAGAATAGTTAAATTGTGTTAAGAAATGTGTTTTTGGTACCTCGACATCTTTAATATGGACCAAACGTTTCGGACGTGTTCTAATTTATTAAATTTAATTAAACCATGCTATAATTATCTTGCATATAGATTCCGAGGGACTAACGTCACTGTTTTGATTACGCAATGTACTCTATTATTTCCATGGTCTTGCGATCTAGTGAAAATCGTGTACAAGGTAGTGTGTAGCTTATTATTATATATACTCCAAGCCTTGTCATTAATTTAATCTGTATCTACAAATATAAAACAACTATTATCCACGTTTGAAGATGGTTTTACTGAGTTCAATCTAGTTTGTTAGGATATTTTCCGTTAGGTTCAGGGCATCTAGTCAGCTCGAACAATCTATATGTATCATAAAATAAAATGTGTTCTATTTTAAAATTTCAGCCTTTTTTATGAAACAAATAAAGATATTTTCTCTGTTCTAATGTATGGTTATGCACCTTTTTTTTAAAAACTCGCTGCGGAATGTTTACTCTCTGTTAGCTGCTCCTCTTTATGACATAAGCAACATATATGATAATTCCTTATTCTAAGGCAAAAGCCGAGGTTCCACAAGCAGAAAATGGTGGGTACAAATAAGAGCAAGAAGACTGTTTTTGGCGTTTACACGCAAAAAAAAGGTCAGTTAAACTGATACGGACCGGAATTCGTCTACCAAATTGAGTGGCTAAAAGTAATTTATGAACTTAGTTTAGTTTTTTTGTCCGTGTAAACTCTACACGCCGATTGTCGATCTAAACTAGTTTATCTGCAGATGGCGTTCTCCTATAGCTAATGTCACACCAAGCCGACTGGGTCCGACGCGACTGGACGAATAGTTGGATATAGTCGGCCCGGTAGATAGAAAGATAGATGCTCTTTATTAAACCTATTTTCATGAAGGTCGAGACATGCCGGTGGGTTATGCCGTCTCACGCAATCGCAGGCAATCGGGACTAGTCGCACGTGTTCAATCGTAGTCGAACGTCATTTAAGAGCAGCATTGATTTTGCATTATTGCGTCATCAAAGCAATGCTATATTTGATGCCGTGTAAATAAATCGGCACAGTGAGACATGAGCCTCGCGACTTATGGCCCTAGCTGGCATGGGACAGATTCACGCTACACTTTTGCGTTCTCGGCTTTTCCGGTGGTGCCCATGCAGTTTATTTTCAGTTACTTTTAAAAGCGTCTCCCTAGTTCACTTCGCTGTGACGCCGTCATACAAAACAGACAATGAAATTGATTTGACACATGTTGCGGAAACGATATCTCAATAACAAATTCGTCAATTGTTTTTAAACCTGATTAGAACAGCTGTTAAACTTAACTGCTTGTTACATGTTGGATCTAGTAAAGTCTTGTCAGAGTAAGCTTCTTAGCGACGAACTGTCGTCAGTTCTTTCCTAGACTCGTTAGGGTTATGGAAAATACGTGTTCGTCCTATAAACTAAACGTAACTGTCATGAAATATTCCAGTATAACATAATATGTTACGATATTGAGCATCAATCAAGTGGAAATAATTATGATTGAACATATATACAGTGGGATGGAAGGGGACGTTTCTGGTGGGTTCGTGGATCTCGTTTTCTTTTCCCCTTCCCCTCTTCTACCAAACGGCAATTCAATGTTAGAAGTAAAATATACCATTGAGTACGTACATCAAATATCAGTCAAAAATAGATAACTAATAATTCACAATCTCCAAGCAAAATCACCGTGACTGGCGGCTGGAAGCCAATATAATAATGCATCCAGTTGCTCAAAACACGAATTGTCACAAATGCATGCTAATTTAATCCACTTTAGGGACGTCATCTTCATCTTATTTAACACTATAATTAATATAGCATTGCGCCGCAGTATTTCACAGAGAAAACTGAGACGCTTCTTAATTGGTATACTCAATTCCTGTTAAAATTGCAATCGTCCAACGTTCTCCAGAAAAAACTGCTATTTATGACACGGCAAACTAACCACTTTAAAATAGGGAATCTAGTCTTTCCCCGTACCGTCGAGACTCTGGCTCTAAGGCATTGACTGGCCATCTTGCTGTTCACCTAGAAAGAGTTATCCCTCTTTGCTGTTTGTAGCAAGTAAGTTTATCATACATTCTAGTTCAACTTCGCCTATCTCCGGTACCGTCCGTCACCTTCGATTATCGGCTTTAGTGTAATGACAGGCCATTTTTTAGCCCATTATATAGCGGTATATTTATCGCTGCAGGCAACACTTGAATCGCATGAATATAAACGTATTCCATAGGACACCAAGTGCATTCCGCACCAATAAATATCGACATAGAACAGCTAACATAAAAAAAAAATGAAAAAATAAAATGGAACTATTTAGCATAACATTAAGCCGAAATTACCAATGCAACAAGAGAATCAAGACACGTGAATGAGTTTAAATTTCTTTAAGGTCGATTAAACAGGTCAAGCTTCGCCTCTATGGCGTTCACAGCTATATTCAAAATGCCTAGTCATTACATACAAGGTCCATCACCGAAATGAATCAATGGACCGTTTTATACAAATGTTTTTCATACTAAAATATGCTCGTACCTTTCTCCAGATTGAGAAGAACACTAGCACTAATGTAATGACCGGCCATCCTTGTTGTTGTTGTAGTAATGTTTCCGCAAAAATGTGCCTTGGCGAATCGTCTTAATTCTACTGCAAAATTATTTAAAATTAAACAGAAAAAAAGAGTTGTGATATGGCCGAATCAATCTAAAGAAAAAAGTAGATAAAATCGTGAAGCAGTACCAACTAATCACATGTTAACTTACTCGCTACAAAAAGCAAAGAGGGATAACGCTTTCTAGGTGAACAACAAGATGGCCGGTCAATACCTTAAGAGTCAAAGACTCGACGGCAGGAGACTGATTTGATTCTCTATTTTAGAATGTTTAGTTTGTATGTGATTAGACTGTGGTATGTGGTACTGCTTTACGAGTGATCTGTTATCTATTTGTTGATCTATTTGTTATGCCTTTTACAGACTTCAAACTGAATCGGCCTTATATCAACTGTTTTTCTCCTTTAATTTGCAATAAATTGGCAGTAAAATTTAAACGATTCATTCCGCCAGCGCACTTTTTTACGGAAATATTATAACGACAACAACAATGATGGTCGTTATGTTGTTACATTAATGGTGGTATTCTTCTCAATCTGGAGAAAGGTACGAGCCTATTTTAGTATGCAAACTGACCAGTCTGCCCAATACAAAGGGTATTTAGCTATCTTGTTCTTCGCCTGTATACATTACTGGTATGGGTTTTTTGTTCTGTATTGGGTTTTAAATGTCCATCCATCCAGTAATCATATTATCGAAGGGATAGAAATAGACATTGAAAATGGCAATAAATGTGGACATGATATCTTTCATAAACGGTCTAGCAATTATCAACTGGAGATTTTACAGGACAAGCGGGGTTAATTCGACAGGGAATCTTTATTATGTAGAGTTAGCATACAGATCACTGTACAGTAACGCCAAATATGCCAACGTTATTCGTCTCTCAATGACAGTTTGATTTAAGATGCTTTTAAATTCCAACTGCTTGAATATAAGGGAGGTGACTGTAAGCAAACTATGCGTATTTTATGTTATTGTCTCCCCTGTTTGCACATAGTTAACTTGCATTCTAATATAGAGAATCAAATCATTCTCCCTACCGTCAAGCCTTTGACTCTAAGGAATTGACATTCTAGTTCAACTTCGCCTATCTCCGGTACCGTCCGTCACCTTCACCGAAGTGAAACAATGGACCGTTTTATACAAATGAGGAATTGACTGGCTACTTGTTGTTCGCCTAGAAAAAGTTATACCTCTTTGCTGTTTATATCGAGTAAGTTTATATGTGATTAAATTGTACTGCTTCGCGATTGAATCTATTTTTTTTCTACCTTTTACAGACTTCAAATTGAACAAGGCCAATGACAACTTTTTTTCTCTGTTTAATTTTAAATAAGTTGGGAGTAAAAGTTAGACGATTCATTCACCAGCGGTCTTTTTGTGAAAACATTACTACAACAACAACAATGATGGCTTGCATTACATCAATCTTGATAAATCCGCTCTTGTCTTCATGACAAGTCACCACAGGCGGTTTACCCCCACTCGGAAGCCATTGAATGTACTGCGCACATTATCTAGGACGTGATACGACCATCGCCATTTTGGCCGGAACATTTGATCAAACTGCCAATGTGGACAGATTCCACATTTTCCATTTATTTTACATTCAGAACATAATTTACTCCTAAACTAAATATTGTGCATCCAAAACCATATGAAATTCGTTCGATTACCCTATATTTTATTACGTGTTCATTGTCTATACGGCGGTAAATAGGCTCCCGGCGAACAAAATGTACCATTTTGCTACATATGCATACACCTATCACGGCCAGGCTAAGTGATGACAGCGAAATAATGAGAAATCACGCGATGTTCTGCCGATTGGATTTACCCCGGTTGGCATAAGTGCTGGTATTCTTTTAAATCTGGAGAAAGGTACGAGCCTATTTAAGTATGAGTTATCTTGCTAAATTTCGTCTTTGTCTTCAGAATTTCCGTTACAAGTCGCCACCGGAAGCTTATCGCTGATGTCCACCTAAGAGATTGGATTTATGTTTATCATATTTTAGTACACGCCGATTGTTGCGTTGTTTTGCTGTTGTTTTTTTTATCTTGAAATTTTATCCCCCATCCCAACGTCCGCCCGTCTGTCACATTTCGTTTCCGGAGCTTAACTGCAAAACCATTTGAAGTACCATATTATGAAATTTGATATACATATCAAGCAAGTGGTGAACTGGCGCCCATTGACTCATAAAGATTGAGGCATGTCGGATTAAGAAATAATTGATATTAGGCTTTCTTTCCGGAGCATAACTGCAAACCACTTGAGGTATATATTTTTTTAATGAAATTTGGCATACATAACAAGCAAGTGGTCTACTCGAGTCTGTTGATATTTAGAGACTTCTGAAGAAACAAAACATTTCAGTTTAAACAAATTGAAGTAAGAAATAAACATGGTTAGCCTTTGTTTCTGAGGATAACTGCGTTACCACTTGAGGCATCATTATGAAATTTCATATAAATATCAACCAAGTGGTGAACTGGTGCCCTTTGATATTTGGAGATTTCAGAATTATTTATTTTAGTTTTCATGAAAACAAGATCTGATGGAATAAGAAATAAATAAGTGGTTAGTTTTTGTTTTCGGAGCATAACTGCAAAACCACTTAATGTATCTTTATGAATTTGGTATACATGACAAGCAAGTGGTGAACTGGTGACGTTTTATATTTTCAGATTGAAAATGAAAAAATGGTTTCCATGGAAACAAATTAGAATTTGACAAAGTTATTGTTAGCCTTTGTTCTCGGATTATAACGGCAAAAGTATTCCTTATTTATTCATGAAATGAGGTACACCCATGAAGAACACGTTGAACTATTTTCTTTTGCCATTTGGGAATTGATGGAGATTAACAATAAACTAAATAAAGTTATCGGTACATTTATATTCCATATTTTTCACAAGGTCAATGCAGTCATTAAGATGGGCGGGGGATATACATGGCTCTGTCTTCTTCTTCTTTTTTTTTACTTCTCTCGCGGGCTGTATGTTTGTCGTGAGTTCTGACATGTACCAAAGCAAATGCATGCATGGGTTTTATATACAGGGAGTTTAATTCAGTTAAGGTATTTATTAGTAGAGAACCAATGATCAATATGAACATATGGAGCTAACCTTGGTTACACTGTGTCCTATATGTTTTTAACATGTAGGTATGGTTTTACTTGTTACTTGGCGGTTTCTAGTTAACTGTCATATTTAAGGTGAGTGGGTTACATACAGTCAAGGCCAAGCTTGCACTCGGTGTGTTTCTTCAGGTAAAAATAATATGTTGCTTTGTAACACCGAGACCTTGTGATTCAGTTAATTAGTGTGTCCATCTTATGTTGTTTCGTTTTTTTTTTTCAGAGCCGAGGTCAGTAAGATGTTAACATTGGCTATTTATCTGTATTGTGGAGAGAGTCAGGGAGTCACGTTTAACCATCACTACCTGATTAACTTTGGGCTTAGTTATAGCACAAGGAAATTGTCGAGTTCCCCGGTAAAATAACCATGGAGCACGATCATACAGCAGTCTTAACTTGTAAAACATCAATGAAAAGAAAGCAACATGTTAGAACAGGTATAATACAGAAGCTTATGCTGCCCAGCTTTATAGAACAATAACAGCCGGGAGTCTTGTGGACTTGATTTTAACAATATTTATGCCAAGAAGATGGAGATAAACACTATCAAGACTTGATTTAATGTCTTATGTACCGGTACCTGTTGAAGGCAGCAAATCAGTTCCCGTTTGCTGGACAATCTAAGGACTTTTACCGTCTGAAAATATAATTGCATAAAATTGTAAGTGCTGACATGCATGATTTAATCAACTAACAGCTGCCCAGCGCTTGTCAGTACTTACACCCGAACAGTACATTTATTTTAAAAATAAGTTTCCATTCAAATTTAATTATCTTTATGTTTCAGGTATTTCACATCTTCTAAATGGCGCTAAAACAATGTTAATTTTGCTAGACAGATATAATGACACCACCGTTACACAGACTGTCATGGTCTCTTTTCGTGCAACTGATAACAAATATACATTAACATGTCGGCCAATCCCAGAGCATCACCTTGGCTGATTAGACAACAAACGTGTCAACCAGATCATTTTCATTCGGGTCGAAATTTTAACACCTTTTAGACCACAGATGTAAGCTCTCGCACTCCCTTAGAATTATTTGTTTTTAAATAGCATTTTTAGGACCTCACTACCTTTATTATCCGAATATTAATTTTGGTTAACCCATGTCCGTTAAAGTCCTGTTATTTTCTTGCACTGGGCTCTCTAAAAGACAAAACAGTTTTTGCTTTTCTTTGCGAATTTTTTTCTCTACATTTTATGTCTGCTTATTACCTAAACCTTTATTGCGGTTTTTGAGATAAATAGTACTTTTTTCATTTTTTTTTCTTACGTTTTAATGATGCTAACTGTACAAAATAACGAGTATAGTCCCCTTTTTCATCGAGGTCCGAAACCCCTACTCGAGATCCTCTTCAAATTTCAACAGGTAGAAGCCGGTGTAGTTGCATGCCTCAAGCTATACTCATTATTAACAGTGAAGGGCGTATATTTTCACGTCGGAATTTTTAACAGGGCACTGTTCAGCGAAGGATAACGAAGAGATCAGTAATAACAAGTTGAGAGAACTACATTGGAGTACTTCTTGTAGGTTAACAGAGCTCAGGTAAGTAGCTAATGTTTTTATCGGACCTCTTACACACCTGTATACAGTTAATTATTTCATTGAACAGCTGTATACATGGGGCTATATGATTCGAAAAATTTTAGATTTCTTTGTAACATGGGTTTTAAGTGAATTGTAAAACGTGAAAGAAGAGACCATAAATACAACAACGGGGTAGTTAGAGTTGACAGAGCATCAAGGTGTGTTTGAATGTATACGCGATTCGCCAAGTTAGTAGTTCATATAAAAACGAATGTCTATACTTTACGTTGGTTAAACTGGACGGAATAGTATTTTTTGGACAGTTGCCACTGTTATAGGTTCTGTTTATATTTATCGAAAGTTTGAAAGAAACAATTTCTTTACAACATTAGTCTCTGAGTAATATTTAGATCACAAACATATAAAATGATTGAATAAAATAAAACTATATGCTGCGCCATTAAAATGGTTATAATACAATTAAGTAAAATGGCCAACTGGGTAATTGTGTTGTAGGCATATACAGGTGTATACCTGACTCATACATTCGCATGAACAAATACCACTTTGTTATCGTTTTCACGAAATATGTAGGTAAGATAAAAATCTGTATTGGGTTGTGTCAAAATGTCCGTATCAACGTATATACAGCGTGAAACATGCAATAACTAAGTCCTAGTATATCCTGTTGAAGTGCAGTGTTAATTGGTTGGTATATTATGTTTCGTGCGTTGCATGTGTATTTAAAATTGACTGTGTCATACAATTGAATATATCTGCATATGCATGACCATAGAGAGTATAACGTTGCACGGTTCACTCTCCAGGTAAGACTGTCCATCGATGACACCCTTCGTTTCAGCACTATTGTGTTTTGATAGCACGTACACTGGGCAGCTGACAATATCTTTTGTGACTCAAATCTTTTTTTTAAGGACAACTTTATTTATTGTTCTTGGGCTATATATAAGATACCTTCCCCTGACTCACCCGCGGACCACGGTCGTATATGAAAGTTGTGTATTTGTCCGACCTTTGACCTTGCCCAGTCAACAGGTTTGCCCCCCCCCCTAGTATGGCTGACTAATCCAAAATACACACCTGAGGTACTTATAATTCCACTTGCTAAAACTTGTATAAGGCCGATCGATATAACAAGATGTGTATCGATAGCCCTAATAGTTAATTTTAAAGATAAACCGCTCTTTGAACTGTTCCGGCTTCAAAT
>JAVFBZ010035225.1:0-10879 GCA_032466195.1 Katharina tunicata
GGACCTGAGGTATATGAGGGAGTCACACGAGGTGACTTCGGCAATCGCGGGGGCGGTTTTTACGAAGTTTCCTCCCGTTTTTTCGCCGTATCAAGTTGAGTAGATTAAGAAGTGGAGAATCCGTCGTCTTATAAATGAAATACCTTTGAGTACGACGCTAAACACCAATCAAACAAACAAACAAACTGTAAATGGTTGAGGGTTCAAATCCTGAACTGTTGGGAAGTGTTTACAGTGCCCTGGTGCTCTCTGATCTTCATGACAGTCCTGTTTTAAGATTTGTTTGTGGCGTCCATGTCTGTCTGCCAAGGGTGGTTTCCTCACCCATTGGGTTGGCATGCCATCATATATTAGTGAAATAACCTCAAGTACGAAGTAAAACCCTAATCAACCACCAAACATAGGCAATCCTGAATCCAGGGACTAGACAGTTTCGTATAGTCAAAATGTTGGCAAATGTACCTTACGAACTGGTAGAGCCCATACTTTATATTAGATTGATGCATCTAATATTAATTATGTTATTGAAACAAAACCCCACACACACTTTATTAATGTTAACTGTCAGGGTAGGGTAATGAAATCTCCATATGTCAATTTAAGGTTATTGTATAATTTTTCTAAACAGCCACATGATAGAACGAATCTCTTGGGTAGGCTGACTGAAATAAGAATTTATGTCCATGTCTATATTGTTATCTGTGTATTTGTGGCACTGATTTTGATAGTTATCACCAGCCATTGCCGACCTGGGAACATCCTAAGCGTCGTTCAGTTTTAATAAGCCTATTTGCACGTTTCGGTATCATCTATCTTTGGATAGATATGGATAAAGATTTTTGGTTTCACATGAGGTTATTGGATGGCAGTGTCCTATACCCTGGTGCTCTCTGAGCTAACGACACTCAGTAAGCCAGACTTAGTGGTGTCCTGTAAACCATCTATTGTGACTTTTTCTGTGTTGTCGGCATCGTCTTTGGTGGTTTCCTTCACCAATTAGACTGGCTTGCCGTCATGTGGGTGTAATAACCTAAAGTGTGGCGTAAAACCCCAAACAAACAAACTTGTGTGCTGGTGCTCTCTGAGCTAAGGGCCATCAGAAAGCCAAGCTGTCAGTTGTGTCCTGTAGATATGCTGTGTTGCCAGGGGTGGTTTCCCTACTCATTGGGCTGGTACAGCATTATATGAGTGAAATAACCATAAGTACGGCGTTAAACCCCAATCAAACAAACAGTCAAGATTTCACAGAATCCAGTTGCCCATAGGTGTAATTCATAATTATATCGAACTTTTTATAGAAAATGGTTTGATATCAGCTTATATGAATGACTTTTCTGTATAGATGTTAATTTGCTTTTTGTTTTGTGTAGCTTTAGAAATCTGCTTCAATTTTTCTGTGATATTTGTGCAGAAATTGTGTAGAATAATCCATTGAAGAAATTTCCTAGTGACGGCCTCCATTTTAAATTTACACACCTTTTTATTGTCCCAGGTATCTTTTTTTTAGCTAAAACCACTGCCCAGGGAATATGAAGTCAATTAAGTTGGCACACTTTCACGTTAGATATTATTATACCAGAGGTAGGCCTTTATATCCAATTTTCAAGCCTGTCATCATTTGAGTGTGATACATCCCCCTGTTGTTTGGATTGTACTTCACTTAATTTGATTTCCTGTTTTGAAATTGACTTCTTGTAACAGACAAATGGTCTAAAATTGGAGGAATTAGAGATCGCCGTATTGAGTCGTGTCTCTCTTATGTCACTCTTCGGCAGAATAATGCCTATGGCAACCGTTGATAACTTAATTTTCACAGCAATATTCTTCCAGCGAGGTCTTCGTTTGAAATTACTATCGACGTGAAATGTTATTTTCATTGATGGCTGAAGCTCCCGTGAAAAGGCAATAAAAAAAAATCCATCATTTTCCAATATGTGAGACATTCTGAAAACTTTTTGAAAGAAGAATTATGTGTTTGTTGACCTAGCTGATATCTTTTTCTGTCTTTATTTTCCGTCTTAACTAATTGTATTACAATATTAGAAGCTAAAATTGTCTTCCCATCTCAGCTCTGTGATAAAATTTCAGTATTGGCTTTGTGAAATCTATAAATATATTGTATCCAGGGGTTTTCACTTTTTTGCAATCTTATCGTCTTTATTTAGTCATGGAGTATTTATGTTTCTAACCACATTGTAAACAAATGTGTAGTCCATGGGTCTTGTACACCTTAGGACAAGTAATTTTAAAAGCTAATTTAACTACCAAAGTTAAGGCCTATTCCACAGAACTATTTTATTGTCTCTATTGAAGAGCTTTCAAGTGGTTACCTGGAGATTCCTCTGACCCAGTTCTCACTGTGGACTCAGTGATCATGTTAATCTATCACAGTCTTACTCAACACATTTATTTTGATAATTTCATGACAATTTGAGGGGATTTTGAGGAAACAAACATTTGACTGAGTTAGATGTAAATGTTTGAATTCATGATGAAAGGCTCTGCATTTTTACAACAACAACAACAAAAATCATATGAATAAAAAAAATCATTATATAAGTAAAAATGTAAACAATTTCCTCAATTTTGCTCTCTTCTAGAACAATGGCATCCCTGAAGTACCCAAAAACGTGTCTAGAACAATGGCATCCCTGAAGTACCCATAAACGTGTTTACGAAGCAATGAAGCGATGTAAAATTCAAACTTTTTTTGTGATTCATTCTGAATTGGATAATGCTTGTTCTTAAACATAGCTGATGTTTTTTTCTTGCCATGGTGAAAATAAGTCAGTAATCACTTTGTAAAATTTGAATGTCTTTTGTAAAAAAATGGTGAATCGGCATTGCTGTAAAACCTTACTGTGCAGGAAGCGAAGATACAAGCTACATGTAGAGTCAATCCAAAATCCAGTGAATTTCTTTAAAAATGCATTAAATTTTTTCACCTACTCAATTTCCTGTCTTGTCTCGCCATTTCCGTTCCAACTTCGCAATGGACGAATATTTTAGGGATCAGACTTTTTTTTTATCCACCCGATTTGTCTCTGTCTACATTCATTCCTTCACTGGTATGCTGCATAAAACTCCAATAAAATTCTGTGAAAAAGGAGAGTGTAAAGTAAATATCCTAAAAGCTTTATCTTTTTTGCCTCTTTATTAGATGTAAATCGTGCATGTTTATTCCAGCAAGGCGCCACCTTGTCGACTTTTTTTTTTAAAGTAGACACAGCAATCCTATAAGTGATATATCTTTAAGTACTATAATAAACACAAAGGTATGAATATATTGAAGTATTTTATTTTTGAATTATAATTTATTTAACTTTTTTCTGAAGACTATTTTGTCATGTTGCTTTAACAGGGTCATAGTTGTCCCTTAAGTTTTGTAATATGAAATTCCTCATCAATTCAGTATCTTCATTTAAGCTTTAATTTTTGCAAAATGTTACTAAAGATGTTTAGTCCTGCTTTGTCCTGAATTGTTTTGGCCATTGATGTTGAGTTCTGTTTGTTGCCATTGACGTTGAGTTCTGTTTGTTGCCAGTGACGATGAGTTATGTTTGTTGCCAGTAACGATGAGTTCTGTTTGTTGCCAGTGACGATGAGTTATGTTTGTTGCCAGTAACGATGAGTTATGGTTGTTGCCATTGACGATGAGTTCTGTTTGTTGCCATTGATGTTGAGTTCTGTTTGTTGCCATTGACGTTGAGTTCTGTTTATTGAGGATGATTTTCTTCACCCTAGGGCTGGCAAGCTGTCATATGGGTGAAATAACCCTAATAAGGAGAGCATAAAACCCCAATCAAATTATACAATCTTAGGTTCAAGGTCAGTGTCATGGTAGCTATTTTATTATAGGCAAAACTGTAAAGTATTTGGTGTCAAATTTTATGTCCGCACTTTTGCGTTAGAATTATTGAGCTATTTAATGTCTTAAATTGCGTGACTTCACTAAAGCATGTCTTTAAAACGGACGTATTGCTATAAAGCCATCTTGATTAATCAGGATTGGCCCCAAAGCGGTGTTCAATATTTCATTAATGTTTCCTTTGTGGATTCGATTTAAAGTCTTGTACAGTCCCGGCTTGAATTTCTTGTTTTTTATCTGTAAAGTGATGAAGGTGCTTAGCTTGATTTGTTTTGTAGAGTTTAAAACTAAATTTATCTTGATGGTCTTTAACAAACTTCTCTTTGATTTGTTTTGTAGATTTTAAAACTAAATTTATCTTGATGGTCTTTAACAAACTTCTCATGTTTCTGGCCATCTGGTTTTCCAACATTTTACATTTCATGAGAAAAGTAGATCTTATCATGTTATCTCCAAAATAGTTTGACCTGATGGTATTAAGGTAATAAATAATAACATAGGCTGTTTTTTTTGTTTTTTTTTTACCTCAGCTTCTTTCAGAAAATTACAATTGAATTTTAATGAATAAAATGTGTTTATTGTGTTACCTTAGACTAGGAAAACATCCTATGTTTCAGGCCTTCTGGCTAAGGGCAGTATGTTTCCAGATTATATTCATGCTGTCATACTTAGCACTGAAGGAACATTATCTTTCCAACAGTGATCAAAATTAAGTGACTTCACATTTTGCGGTTGTGTCAGTCGCCACCTACTGCTGGAATACACCGTCGTCATATAAGTGAAATGCCCTTGAGCACGGCGTTAAACAATTATCAATCAATCAATCTATCCTATGTTTCAGTTAAGTAACAGTCTATTTGTCAGCCTTTATCCTGAACAAAAGAACAATTAGATATGACAATTTGGAACAGCTTAATGCTTGTGACCATTCATGGGTACATACATGTACAGTGGTGTAACTAGGGTTATGGCGAGTTCATGTAGGTTGGTTTTCCTGAGAAACACTTTAAGGGGGCACCACTGAGCACTTTCTATGAAAGTCATATAAACTATCCTTGTATTGTGAGAAAAAAATAATTTCTTCAGATGTTATGTGTCTTTGATTATCATGGGCGGGAAGCACTAGCTATGATGGCTGGATTGTTAAACCATTCGTTTTTGACCCTGTTGATGATAAGATTCCCATTGCATAAGACTTCCAGAGTTTTCAACAAAAAAATTGATGGGAAAAAGTGCTGCTAGCCCCAGAGGCTGAGTACCCTAGCAACTCCACTGTACATGTATGATGGAGAATTTCACAAGACTGAGAGAGGGTTTGGTGGGATTCATTTAGGGTACATGTAGTTTCCTTCACCCACTTGGCTGGCACACCACCATGTGAGCCAAATAACTATAAGTACAACTTAAAACCCTAATCAATCAAACAAACGATAAAAAAAAAACCAGAAAAACAAAACCGGTAATTTGTGAATAAATGTTTAAATTTGTAATGAGCAAAAAATATGATTGTGGCTTTTCTTGGTAGTAAGGAAGTGATAATGTACAGGTGAATCTCCCTTCAGTCCCTGTCAATTATCTTAGAAAAACAATTTGTTATCATTGGCCCTCCCCAGTGTCTGTGTAAACAGATATATGGGACTTTATCTTGATTTCCCTTGTGTGAGCAATGTATTGTGTTCATACAGGCTCTGGCACTAAGAAACAAATATATAAATTATTTGTGAGCATAAAAAACATACTGTTATCATAAGGGTATATATTTATAAATTTAGAGAAAGTAAATCTTGCATGCCTCCACCAGGATTTGAACTAGGGACTGTTTAGCCGGCCAATGTTCTTTTAACTGACTGAGCTACAGAGGCACACAACGTAGTGGCTTGGGACTTTTATCCATGTTAAGGCTGCGAATCTTTCTGAATGGAAGCTATGACACAAGGACACTTTTTAAGCTAGACCCTACCCACAAATGTGTTTATTTAGATGTATATACAGTGTATAGAGATGGATAGATAATTGTCAATTCTAGCCAATTCTGTCCCAGGCAACCAAAATATACCCTAGTTTGTGTTTAACAAGTCCATGTATTAATTTCATTCAAACAAACAAACAAAAGCCAGTATTGTTGAGGGTGGGTTGTCTTTCACCTAGTGGACTTGAACACCGATAAAATAATCGTAAGTGTGGCATAAAACTCCAACCAATCAATCACTCTTATACTAGAAATTTGCTCTAAAAATAGATTTGGGAACATGGAAAAGAAAAAAATATGGTTCCCTTCTATGATCCTTTGGCCGTTTCGCCAATTTTCATTGATCGATTATTCCTTCCACTCACTACCAATTTCATTCAAATTTAATTCAAGGCGACATGCTTTGGGGCGGTGAAGCATGGTTTAAATTTTCTAAATTGTATTTTGTCCCCTTTGAGAATAATTCGCTGGGCATGTTTGCATAATTGCAAGGAAGTTGGGTTTAATTCGATATGGTTAAAATTTAAAAGTTATTTTATATAATTAAACAGGACCGTGTAAAATAAGTTTTTATGTTGATTTTTTATTTATCCAACAACTCCTCCCCCCCTCCAAAAAAACTCCATTCCTGAAAATACAGCTTGTGACAAAGTGTATGTTGTCATCCTATCTTTGCTCATTTATCAATCGCAGTACTCTCAAGGATAACTCTATTCCATGCAAATAACTTGTCAATTTACTGATTGCTGTATGCATCAAGTCTCTGCTGTGCTGAACAGTTCATTGAAATTCAGCTTTGCAGCGTATTTGCCGCGTTTGTAAACCTTCCATCTCATTCAGACGATCACTGGCATTGTTTTTTTTTTTTCAGTTGTCAGAATAATCCGATTTAGTTTTCACTTTTAGACGTAATTCTCTGAATTGGGATTGATTTTTTTCTTCCGTCAACTCTAGATGTGTTTCTGCCTCATTTCTCTGTTGCTGAACACATTTCCTCTGTCTAGTAAGTTGGCTGATGGAAGCTTTTGTTTTCTCAATATTGGGAAGGTGTTTTTGGAGAATCTTGTTTTAAATGTGTTTGGTACATGTGGGAGGTCACCCTCAACTCACAAAATGGTAGACAGTTAATAACTGAGCTATATCTCTGTCACACTTTAATTTATCACTTTGAAAAACTTTTATCTTCTGTGTCTCTGTAGATTTTAAATTTTATTTCAGCAGATTTGCTGGTAAGTTCGGAACATCAGTTGCCCATCACAAGTGTTTGTACATGTCATGTTCTGAAAGTTTGTTATGGTTCTATCTCAGTTACTGTCCATCTTACGCTTTTGAAATCAGATACTACAATTCTCTCCATATGCAGTATAGTCTGCCTTAAAGTTTAATAATAACGGTACGGTTTTACATTAATTATAGAAGATGTTATTGTTTTGCATCTGGCCTACTGTATATACGTACTGGATGGGTTGCGAGATTTAATCAAGCAATTTCTGATTGCTTTTACCCTTGCTTCTTTTACCACTAGAGACAACCACATGTATAATATATATAAAGCTGGCCCTGCTAGCCAGACACCTGAGTTCGAATCCCGGTGGAGGCATGCACAATTTTCTTTCTTTACATTTATACAAAAATATATATATAAAGCTAATTTTCGTATGTAATATGAACAACATTTTATATATATTGATTTAATATGGATTTCTGTTTGTCTTGTATCCATGGTAACTGTATGGCACTTGCAATTTTGAGGTTCTGGTTTTGTCAGATACTTTGTCAAACCCTTCGAGTAGAAATTCGATTAATTCCATCGTGCATCCATGCTTTCTTTAAAGGCTGCACTAATTAGGGAAATAATGTGTCAAGAAGAATATGATTTATGAACTAAGTTTTTTGCGTCCATGGAGTTGATTTTAAATGTCACCTTGTAACGTTAATAATATCGATACATGTAGCAAAAAAATAATGAGACAAAATGGATGAAAAAGTTATGATTGAGAGTACTTTATAAAAAAGTTTGTAAAGACACTTGTAGCTGGTGCGTGGTCTGGGGTTTCTGTGCCCTGGTGCCCTCTTAGCCAACATAGAGAGTATCTTGTACTGTCCTAGCTGTGTGTCAAAACTGTTTGTCAGGGACTTTCAGGGTGGAAACTGTCTTTGGCCTTTATTCTGGCATGCTATCATGTGTCCGCGTGAAAGACTTGCAATGTATAACTTCAATCAAAGAAACAAACAGACATCGAGAGGTGCAGTTTTAGGATAAATGACACTGATAATGTGTGAGAGAGAAAACGAACCAATCCACATTTAATTGGTCCTCCTTGTTAAGCTATGGCAGATAACATGGAGTTGATGAAGGACTCGGAAGATCTTCAGCTCAGAAACGGTTTGATGAAATTGTCTAAGATTTGGACAACCTGTTACACTCATTTCTGTAAGTTTGAAATAAAATCAATCAGGTTCCTCTCGTTGCATAGATTCAGAGAACTGTCAAAATATGAAACATCTGGCTAGGACTATTTAGACTCTGTTTACAGACATGTCCTTTTTACAGACATGTCCTAGCATTATGCTAATTGGCTATGCACTTTTATAATGCAACTTGTATCCTTTGATTCATTGTGTGTCATTGTAATCCATTTTAATCACTTTGTGACAGTATATTTTTAAATCACCACCAAAAGATTTGACAGCCTTGACAGCGAGAGATCCTTTGTGTAGGTTAAAATGCTCATGAAAATTCCATACCCAAACCTTAGTTTGAAAACCATGCAAAAAATAATGATTGTTAGCCCAATATATTAGAGAAACCACTCTCAACAACACTGGAAAGAGACAACACAGAACATTTACAATTTAACATGATACAAAACATAACACAACAAACAAATTGTCTTGCTGATGCCGCAATTGAGCAAGTGGAAAATCCCAAATGTAAATGTGTTATTAGTGAAAGCCTGTCTCTAGAGGATATGTAGTTAAGAGTTGAACTTTTCTACCTCTATGTGGCAAGAGCTTCTTAGCCTTCAAGATCAAACTTTCAAATAGTGCATAATCCAGCACTTTAGCATTAATGTTAAATGACTACTCATTGAGCCTTCTAAAGAGATAAAATTGAAGTACCCCTGAGACAAGACCTTAATTGGGCGCCAATTTCGTCTTTCAGACTGACCAAGGGCTTGCAATTTATTGAGCTAATGTCGAATAAAAAGGGAGTTCCTAAGCATGAAATAGCACAGTGACCCTTTGGTGACCCTTGAGATAGCCTGGTCAGTGCTACTCCCTTTAGTACCAGTTCTTCCCAAATGTGATTTCTACTATGAATTTGAGGTTGATTCAGTACATTTGTGCTGGTCAGCATTGATAACTGAATCACTTGGCTGGTGATTCATTGGAGGTGTTTTGTTAAACTGTTCCCTATGTGTGACAAGCTATCAATTTTCATGGCTAAGCTGACTTACCACTTTGGAATGTCTGTCTGCTTTGTTGCTCGAGAATTGAAGGATCTTTTTTCAAAACGGTATTATCCAACTGTGAGATGTCGCACCTTTAATGTTCTTCAGAGCCTCTAGTAGTTTGTTGACTACAACTACTGTATCTTGTTGAAGCGGCATTTAGAAGCTGGGTACATTACAAAAACTTGACGACTGAGTTGGATTTTCAACTCCTGGATATGTTGGTAAGCAATGTTTCTGCCTAGATGCTAAGACCGTATTTAAACAATGATTACAATCTCAACAGAAAATCGAGGCCGAAACGTCGTTTACCAATATATCCAGAAGTTGAAAATGCATCTCAGTCGTCCTGTTTTTGCAACTACTGTGTTTTGTTAGGGAAGTTTTGTCTAATTCATTGGGTAGTTGTACTTGGTTGGGTTTCTAGTTTTCCACCTAACATCGCCAATGGAAAGTCGGCATAATTACGAGTGAAATAC
Organism: Katharina tunicata; assembly: GCA_032466195.1. Taxonomy (NCBI): domain Eukaryota; kingdom Metazoa; phylum Mollusca; class Polyplacophora; order Chitonida; family Mopaliidae; genus Katharina; species Katharina tunicata. Next base: position 9,772 of record JAVFBZ010035225.1, read on the forward strand.
CCTTGAGTATGATGTTAGTTTGAAAGACCAATCCAGCAAACCAACTATTCTGTACAAAAACAGATACTCCTTCAAGATTTTGATTGTTCGGATAATTTTGACATAATTGAGAGGAGTTTATTTAAACCAGCTCCAGCAGTCAAGATAATGGTGAAAATGGTTCAAATAAAGCGAAATACAGTTAACATGAATAATTCGTCATTCTTTTGAGTTGTCTCCCTACTCTTTTATTATTCTTTTGTTGTCTGTTAAATGTTCTTCAGAATTTTTTATAACAAAACTCTTTTGGCTTTAAAAATAATTCCTCGAATACTGAGCAGACGACAATAACCTGTGTGCGTGAAGAAGATACAAACGTGTAGAAATAATACTGAATGCATGTACATTATTGCTGATTTAATTCAGCGGTTCGTGTCTTTAAGGGAACCGACAATGATATGCAAGAACCTGTTCTATCCTCATGGGGCTTTTTGCTAATTATCTTTCTATTGGACAAGCAAATACTATTAGAGAATGTGAATGAATGTAAAATTGGAGCACTATGACAAATTTGCCTGTTGGCCATTGTATCAACCTGGCTAGCCCAACGCTATCCCTTTGTGGCTACTATTGCTATATAACCATCACACCAGAGCCGTCCATCTTATTGGATAACAATAGCATGTTAAATTTAGTTATGGGTAGTCTATAACACCATAAACAAGCATACACGAATAAAGGGTTCATATCTTACAAATCATTTTTAACTTTGTTTGTACAAGGCAATTTCACAATGTTTACTTCTGGACTGCAGTTAATTTTTCCCAGATTTGGACGGGTGGTTAGCAGCAGCTTCCTGTGCCCTGGTTCTCTGTGAGCTAAGTGGCATCAGTTAGCTGTGATTTGTTGTGGTGTCCTGTTTTAAGTCCTGTCCTTGTCCTTTCCGTCTTTGGTGCCAGTCTAGTTGAGGGTGGTTTCCTTTCTCCGTTGGGCTGGCACAGTGCATACAGTACGACCCACATCAAAACGGAAGTCTAACGCGTTAAGAGGCTGTTAACTATCCGTTAGGTATGCGTTAACAACGCGTTATCACGCGTAAGAGCTAGGCTGTTCATTTCCCGCTGGGCCG
>JAVFBZ010035236.1:0-10874 GCA_032466195.1 Katharina tunicata
TTGCACTAGAAAAATATAGAAGACCAGGTTTAATTTGTTTCAGTCGATTTTTGGCCGAAATTCTGCGGTATTGTACCTTTAAATATTAATAAATATATAAAATATCTTACTGGATCCTGTTTCTATCTTATTGGATCTGTTTGAACGAGCTGATAACTGAGGGCTGTAATCATGATGATCAACTACTGTGGGGAAATAAGATAAGATAATGCTACAACAACAACATGGTACCTTTATTATCAATGTTAGTTCAGCTTAATGATCATTGACTTGATGATCATTTATTAAATGCCAAAATTAAATGACTGAAAATAAAGTCACTTTTCACAAATATACAGCATGTGCTTTCACTTATATTAAGATTTGTGATACAACTGACAGAGACCACAAGACTGTTTCTCATGAAAATTAATGTTTATTTGTTTGATTGTGGTTTTACATCGTACTTAAGGCTATTACACTTGTAGGATGGCGTGCCGGGTGAAGGAAACCACTGTAAAGGACAGGGCAAAACATTTACATAATTACTATTAACAAAACAGGACACGAATAAATCTGCATCCTGCATCCCTTCCCCCAGAGAGCACCAGGGCACAGGAGGCTTCCACCCAACCACCTGCTGAAAATTAACGTCTTTAAATGTTTTTAGAATAAAAATGAAGTACAAACATCTAATTAAAACATTAAGTTGGTTCAGTCCACATTTCTTATAGTCTTAGACTCATTGCTTTAATATTTAATCTTGGGCATTAGAACAATAAAGTCAAATTAACTGTTATTATTAGTTTGATAATAAACCGGTTACCAATAAACAAGGCGGTCGTCAAAATACTCATGAAATAGCTGTAGCCTTTTGTCACATACACATTGTGACATGAAAAAAAACAACAGTATTTTGTTCCTTGAGTAGAATCTTTTCTTTTTCCATATACATATACAGTAGATCAAAATGTTTAAGTATGTCTCTACCAGTGAAGAATTTCACATAGAAAAGTATATATTAACAGCATTGAAGAAAGACTCTTCATTTATCAACAAATATATAGAAGCGTATTTCTCCACCCATGGACAGGTGTAGTCACAAACAACAATGTATGTCTTGGCCTGTTAGTGTACATGTATATACATCCATTGGTTTCCAGATAAAATTGCTCCTAGTGACTTTGTTTAAAAAACCAAAACGTTGAGTTGAAATGAATGTATTATTTCAACAATGAAATAGTGCCGATTTAATTACAATTTAATCAACTATATTCAACGATCAAGATGCTTTCTTTCTTTATTTAAAACTAAACTTTTTCTTTAATGATCATGATTATCAAACCTATAAATAATATAATAAATTGCAAAGCAAAACCATATCTAAATTTACACGTAGCTCACAAATCATTTTAACTTTTTTGGTTGCATATAGCAATATAAAAGCCACACAATCACACACTTATGTTATTAAGGATAACAAGTAGCATTAGATATTTATTTTAAAATGTAGGCTTACATAGTTTATTTGTTTGATTGGGGTTTACGCCATATTTAAAGTACTTTCACTCAAATGACTGCGTGCTAGAAAAATAGGAGAAGAAAACCACCCGATACGGCACTGGCATTACACAAGAAACCACAGGACATTTTCATGAGAAAAACAGGGCACCATAACAAACCGGCTTCCTGATGCCTCCTAGCTCTGAGAGCACCAGGGCACAGGAAGTTACCACCAACCACCTGCTAAAACCATGCATTTGAAGTACAGCATGAGTGAATAGAATAGCGAGTGTTAATGCAGTATTAAAGTGTTGGGCTTTTTTAATTGGTTGTTAAGTAATTGATTTTGAACACAGCTGATTTTAGCCATGTTGTCAGAGATGAGACTGATGTATTTATTGAGTTAGGTTAATTAATTGATTTATTTATAGTTTGATGTGTTGACTGGCAGAATGACTGATTGATCTATCTGTTGATAATGTATTTCAGATACACTCTGGCATAATGTGAAGCCACCAATGAGCAGCAATGAATTGAAGGCAATAAAAAAGCTAGCACAAGCTACACGTAGAAGCTGTTGGTTTGAACTACAAACCGAGGTCAGAAGGCAGGTCTTTAAAAAAACATTCAGGGTCTGTCTGAAACACTGAAGATATAACTATACCATAGATGATTGTGTGTGCTGATATATATCTGAATTAAATGCCAGATAAAAATGATCAACCCTGTTAGTTTTCGGGCGTTTTTACATAAAACAGGGGAGTAATTAACACTTTGCTTGATTTTCAGTAGATTTTTCTATGATAGTTGAAACAATGAGCAAGAGACTAATAAAGTAGCTATAGGTCACTTATTTGAAAAATGAACGTCTGGCTTATCAGTGCCTGATAGAATGTTCTGAGGAATGGATTGACAACAAGATATATACTAGTATGTAAGATATACATGTGATTAAAACAATATTAAATGTTTTATTAACCTTCTAATGTTTTATTTTTATATTGTGAGAATGGCCAGATATGTATAACAGTTTTAAAATTGGAAAAAAAATCCTGGTTTACAAGACTACACTTAATTGATCCTACAAAATCAACCGACATGTTAAAATAAACAAATTCTCACCTTCTTAAATAATTACCTGATCATGTTTCTCATACAAATCATGTACGAGTAAAAATAATGTCATATTGAAGTATTAACAACGGAATTGAAAGTTTGAGACAGGTATATTTACTTATTGTCGCATATGTACATGTACCTGCATACACAGTTCACTTTCGTAGTAATTAAACGTAAATCAGTTTTATTAATCTGACATTGTTTTGACACAACTGTCTGTAAACATTCCTGTCTTTCCTCTAAGAGGCATATTGTATGTGACAATATGTTACCTGTTCCTGACATCAACTCTAGTTTTCTTTCCTCTGTTGGCTGTGACAGTAATTGGGGGTTTTCTCTATACAGCAGGCTAAATAAACATTACACAAAGTGCTGCTGACAAACATTTGGAGTGGAGTTTTTAACCTCTCCAAACTGCATCCAAAATACTTTGATTAATTTGCTTGGATCTTGACATCATACTCAAGGGTATTTCGCTTATATACTGCAGCCCAGCAAATTCTGCCCACCCAAATAAAACTATAACAACATGGCTTTTCTTGTCCATACAGATGATCAAAAAGACATACCGGTACACAACTATTTTCACGATATACTCAAGATTTCTTCACTCATACAAAAGCATGCTACCCCATGGGGTGAAGGAAACTATGATGAATATCCCTGGCAACAAGCAATGGCATCACAGGACATTTGCAGGGCGATAAAACAACTCTGCTTCTTGATGCCACCTAACTCTGAGGACAATATTGCAGGTGTATATCTTGCTGTCCTTTCTATTTTATGAAACTTACTTTTTCGTTGTGATCTAGGGGAATCTTCAGACTTTCTGGAGGCCATTTTATTCTTCTTCCTTTCTTTCTTCTCCATTATTCTTTTTGACATTTTTTTACAGTCATTGGCTGTGCTCACCACCATGTTACAGAACTGTGGACATTCAAAATAACAATAAAATAGAAAATAAAATCTACACGGTCTTAGACATTGTCAGGATATGATAACACAAAGCACTTTTCGGCTTCAGTGCGAATTTGAATTCCTTACTTTTGATTTGTTTGATTGGGTTATACTATAAATTGATCCTATAAATTGACTCATACGAGAGGGTGCCAATGGATGAAGTTGGAACAAACCAGGGGTATTAAAGTCAAACCGCATGAGTCAAGCCGAGATGCTTAAACATATAGGCTCCATGACAAACCTTACAAATAGCTCAGAGAGCACAAAGTCACAGGTAGCTCCCTAAACCCAACTATACCAAGTCAATGGAGATTTATTACCTGCCAATAACACTGATGTACCTGAGATGATGTTTTCTAGAGGTCAGGTGGATTGATTGATTGATGTTAAACTCCACATTCAGTGGGGTCAGCTGAGGAAGAGCTGCCACTATTATGTTAAATCCTACACTCAACATTTTAACTTGAATTTCCATTCTTTTATATATATTTTTGTCAAGAGTAATTAATCACACTGGCACAGGGATATTGAATAATTAAAACTGATAAGTCATCTCAGGTTCTAGATAAATTCTCAGACACAAGTTCATATATAGTTGAATATATTTTATGACTCTTTAATTATCTACTTGATATTTAAATAACCTAAAAATTAAAGCATATTGCAGTTGCCAATTCCACAAAGCTCATTGTTGTGGAAGTAAAATTAACAAATTAAAATTTTTGCTAATATATTTGCAAGAATATTCATTTTTGGTATTATTAGTTTGTGACGTTACAATACTAATGTACCAATATGACTCATCTAAATTAAAAATTCATAATTGTTTTTTATTTTTTTGCCTTTTACATGTAAAGCCAGCAAAGCCTGATCCATGCCGATTTTGAACCCCTTCAATGGAGTTTGGGCGCCTTAAGTTTGGGCACAAACTCAAAGTAAAAAAAAACTGTTTTATTCACATGAAGTTTTCCAGAGTCATTCAGCAAATGTGTTCAATAAAGACATGTATACCAGCTTGAACAATTTAAAGTTATGGTTAACAGTTACATGTTATATGCAAATGAAAAGTGTACTAACCCTAATATAATAGTCTTGATATGACTATAACAAGAAACAGGGAAAACTCCGTACTATCAGGACACAGTTTTTGATACACTCAGAGTTAGTGCCATTTAAAGGTTATTTCACTCATATGCTGACCTGCCAGGTCAACGTGTGATATAAACCACATTCACCAACACTGGCAACATAATAGGACACCACTTAACAAGGACAGGCCTTAAAGCAGGATACAACCACACATCGGCTTCCTGATGCCTCTTAGCTGTAAGAGCAACAGGGTACAAGGAGCTCCCACAAACCACCAGCACAATATAGAGCGAACAATTTGGTTGATACAGCTTGCACATGTGTCTGTTTTCAGGGAAGATTTTTAAAAGTTCCTTCCCCTTGTTACAGGTTTTCTCAACTATCTGTACCCCAAAGATAAATGATTAAAACTATAAAGATAATTATGTTCAAAGTTAAAACTCTGGTATGGTATGTAAAGCAAAGTTACGACTCCAACAAAAGATACACATGGATGCATGGTGATTCAATATTTCGGTTTATTTTAAAACCATTATCATTCTTGATAATAAACCGAAATATGATTGATTTAGTGTTTAACATTATGTTCAGGGGTATAACGATGTCAAGTCACTTTGAGCATTAGCTCTGTTATAGTTCGGGTAAGGTGACTCCAGTACTAACTATGACAACATGAATGTACATCGTAAGCTTGTGACATACTGACTCTAGCAAGAGGGTGGCTTGTCACAGACAATTATAAACAATAAGCTGATTATACAATTAACAGATGTTTTATTGTTAATTTTATGTAATTCAGTGGATTTTCCAATGTTACAAGTAATTATATGTAATTCAGTGGATTTTCCATTGTTTTTGCAATTCACTCGACTTTCCATTGTTAATTTTATGTGATTAACTGGATTTTCCTTTTAAAAAAAATTTCAGAGCGATGACTTATAAATCTTAAAGTATTTTTTTATAGATTACAGGTTAAATTTCTATCGCATAAAAAAAGTATGAGGAACAAAACATATGGGGAATATTGACAGATAGGTCCGGGTGGGTAGCTACATAAAATTTTTATACACAGAAATTTGTAATTGTAAGTCACATCATGACAGGTTAAACTTACACAAAGTAAAAATATTTACGATAATAAAATAAATTTGCAGTTTAATGAAACTTCTTTCTACATGTGAATTGTTAAGATCCCTATTCATTAGGGGTCTAACGATTCATCGATGCATCAATACTATCGATACTTTGCACTCAAGATACACGAATCGCACCGTCACGTAAGTACCGCGATACATTAGGAAAGGGGAGTAACTCTATTTTCCTCTATTGGATCGACCAGTTACTTTATGTTTTTCGCACACTTTCAGTTTGAAAAGTTTGACAGCACGGCAGAGTCTGTGAATATTGTTGATGTGCCATCGGCCAGCAGCGTACAAATCCACAATTTGGAAGTGTTATGGATTTTTAAAAGATGACAGAAAGAAAATGCGATGTCGTACGTGCAATATTGTAATGAATTACAGTGGGAATACAACAAACATGTCTGCACATATACGGTGTCACCACAAGGACTGCGGCTGTCTTTTAAACTAATTTGAGGTAAGTCGTAGTACATGTAGTATCGCGATACTATCGTATTGTGACGGTATTTCGTGATACATATTGTATCGCGAGATGGGCAAATCGTTACACCCCTACTATTATTCATTGGATGCCTAATTCTCCTCAGCTCAGAGAGCATCGATGCAAAGGGAGCTACATTTTATACTTACTTCTTCATAATCCAATTTACCGTCTCTATTTTCATCCACCTCATCAATAATAGCTTTTACTTCCGCCATACTCATCTTTTCACCTTTCTAAATAGTAAATAGAAAAATTTGTCATTCGAATTTGTTAAAATATGCTTCTATTTATCCCAGAATAAAAAAATGTACTTCTTTTCATCCCAAAAATTTAAATTATTCCCTGAACAAAAAACACTTTTTAAAATCCCTTTTCGAAAATATGCTTTTTTCCTAAATTGAAAATATACGTGTGTCAATCATTTCTTCAAAAACATACTTCATTTGAGCAAACCATTATTCCTTGGAGCACTTATTTTAGAATTATACCGGTACCTTATAACACCTTAAAGTAAAGAAATATTTAAAATATTCCCTGAATTAGAACTATTTTTCTATTAATATATGAAATAAATATCTATTTTTATCAAGAGTAATCACACTGGAACAGAGATATGGACTAATTAAAGCCGTTAAATTATCTCATGTTCTAGATAAATTCTCAGAGACAAGTTTCTAGATAGACCTGAATCTTGAGTTGTTCTAGATAGCCTATAGGCGCATGTCAAGAAAAGGCAATACAAGTGACATGTATATATTTTTGTGTAAATGTAGAGCAAGAAGGCCTTTTGTATAAATGTAGAGAAATAAATGTTCGCTTGCTTCCACTGGGATTCGAACTCACTCTCTGGCTAACAGGGCCAGCCCTCTAAACAACTGAGCTCAGGGTAGAACAAAATAATTTTTATCCAGATAAAGGCTGTGAATCTTTTTCTACGGTAAGCTCTCACACAGAGACACTGAAATAGTGTGTTTTTTATCTAAATATTACCCACAAATGTATTTCTTGTTTTGGGTTATTCTGATGAATATATGTTTTGATCCCAAAAGTAATAGAATATACTTCAAAATCCCTGAATTAAAAAAGCTTGCCTTTTCGGGAATTAGAAATATAATTTTGTTAATCTGTAAATTAGCAATATATCTGGTTAATCCTTGACTAATAAATGGGCTTACAGTGGTCATCATTTCATAGAGTTCATCTTTAGAGATATAGCCATCACCATTTGTGTCAATTTTGCGGAAAGATTTCATCAAATCGTCTGCTGTAGTGCTCTGTTCCTTTCTACAAATCTCCACAAAGTCCTCAAAAGTTATAGAATCTGAAAAACAACTACATCCTGATAAAATAATGTACTATGGAACACAACTGTATTCCAGAACAAATTTCTTTGTGTCTAAACTGGTTCTTCAATCTGGAACAAACAAGCATATATAAAGAAAATGTGATTTTGAATTGGAGATGTTTGGAGGCAAACTCGGAAATAACCTTGTGAAAACAGATTATAAAATCATAAAAACCAAAATTCTTGAACCTGTTTTGTTCACTGAAGGGGTTAATTTAAAAGCAGGCGTCAGTACTATTAAAATGAGCTACGGTGAACTGCCAGGGCCAGCGTCAGATGAAATTCATAAAAATTTAAGTATTCTCTTTGGGACATGAGTCACATAACGCCAAGAAACATACATCAAAACCCTTCACTCAAACACAGATACAGTATAGTGATTGCCTTACAAAGAAGAACAGCAAATGTTAACTACATGTACATACAAACAACCGAGTCGAATCACATGGCCACATAGCAGAATTCCCTGAACCAGTTTTCTTTGAAATCATAATTTTTTTTTTATTTTGAATTAACTAAATTAATCTGCTATTAAACAATGCTTATGAAAATTAATAAAATGGTCTAAAATTGTGTACATGTCTTACATGTACTTAAGGATACTCTAACCCCCCCACCACTCAAAATTTGCGATTTTTTTATTATTGCAAATTCAAAAGGTTGAGATAGTGATCTTTATCCTAGAGCAGACCCGATAAAATTATTTGAATTAGAAGACTGTTAACTTTGATGATAAAACTTGACTACATTATTTACAACAGTGGTGTTTGACAATCAATTAAATACAGGTAGCTACCTGGAGAGATTTAACAGTCTACTAGCCCATGCCCGCTGTGCATATACGTGTATCAACAGTTTCCGTGTATTGGGTATTGAGAATGTTAGTTAGAACATGGAGTGTACTAGAGACTCCATGGTTAGAACTACGCTTGTCTCCAGTCACAGTCCATAAGGGGATTATACCATATTTAGCAGCTTTGAGGTTTTTTAAGTTGAGAACTTTTTTAATCTAGAAGTAAAAATAAAGCTTTATTTCTCGTAATAACTGGTATATACATGTAGATCTGTGTTTAGTACATGTACATGAACTCACCTGTGGAGGATCCCCAGTACTTCTTCATCATCCTATCTGTCGGGTTTCTCCCTGCCTGTTGTAAAACTGATCAAAAAATGGCTATCAGTAGTCATCTTATTATTTCCTTATGTTTTTCAACGAAAACAAGATTTTAGTATCTTTCCTTTAACATCAATTTTTTTTAATTTGTTTAGGGGTAATACCTGTCCAATCAATCTGTTAAAACTTATTATGAACACTTTTATTTATTAGTTTGGTAATTTCAGGTTATTTAAGGTTATTTCCTTCATTTGAAAGAGATGAGTAAAGGACAGTCAGTAACGCTTACTATCAGACTATAAATGTTAGAAACCTCTGTATGTTTTGGTTTATTTTGAATGCAGTAACAAGACTAATCTTTATACTTAATGAGTCGAGGGTCATGTGAAACTTTTGACCACTGACAATAGACCACATCCTGTTTAACCAAACCTAGAACTTTACAGTATGATTAAACTCTTACAGTACAATTGGAAGGGGGCAGTTTGAACAGACAACCAACATATTGAAAGGCTGTTGTCACTTAAAAAAGGAGATAATCTAACATCCAATATTAGTTCATTACACTGTGAAAGGCAGCCAATATGAAGTGTACAACTTTGACAATCAATTTTAGCATGAAACTAAGGTGCTTGAAATAATCTTGGTTCAGTGTCAACTTTGTCAAGAGTAGAATCCAACAGAGTTACAAAGACCATATCTGTTACCTAACTCAGATTTCTGCACATCCTATTGCTAATATAGTGTTTTGTAATCAATGGGATTCATTGCTGGTAATAACAGTTTATTCAGATAAAATAGCACATGTTATCATATGAAGAGGCATCTGGCATCAAATGTCAGTAGGTACATTTAATAACTGGCTGAAAGGTGTGAATTATGAAACTTTTCTAAACAGGATGTGAGTTCAGTTTTCAAACCAAGCATGTTATTTTCGAGATTCAAAAAAACAACTTTTGTTTCACATTGAATTTTCAATTATACCTGCTTCTAGTTGATCCTTGGACTCTATTTCATCTTCTAAATCATCATATACAACCAAGAAGGCAGCTTTACAATCCTGATAGGTATCCGAGTCTGAACCATGACTCCTAGTCGAACCACTGCTACGGCTAGATCTCTTATTAGACATTTTTAATTTCTGTCAACTGTTAGAGAGGAAAAGAAAAGAACACAGTAAGATAATATTAGATTTTATAGGGACATAGAGACATTACAGTCTCCTTTACTCGAGCCTACAGGCGCCATGAACTTTTGAAAACAAAAGCGCAACAGATCCATTATAAGGTTCTTGTTTTCTTTTTCCCCGATTAATTTTTTTAAGAAATAGGTAGGGTTGCAGGTACTTTAATAAACTGAAAAGTTTATCAACATCACAGTATGTGTGTTACATGTATTTCACACTTCAGAAACGTTTATCTTAGTACTAATTGTACAGATTATGCAGACATGCCAGTACAATTAAAGGTGTCGGAAACTGCGCATTTCATAATCTACTTCAGTGTAAAAGCTATAAATGTCGAGTTGAAACACGCAGCCTCAAAACATATGTCTAAGAAAACGTGTATACTTCCTGGATGTCACACAGCTTATAGTGTGTATTCTCCAGATCAGGATATGATATTTTTGTAGCACTTACTATTCAGCTGTGATAAAAAGGCAATCAGAACTCGATTGTTTCCCAAAATTGTCACGGTTGCCAATGTAATCAAGCAGAGGCAGCCATCTTACCCCTCGGGCATGCGCACTGGGATTCTACTGCACAACACATGCGAGTTTGGTCCTGTCCATCATGCATATGTATTATAGTAGGCCTATGTAGCCTATTTAGTGTAGGCCTTCCATTTCAAGCCCGAATAAGCACCAAGAAACTTTTAAAACGATTTTAAATGCCATAGCATTTATTCAGTTATTTATTTTATTTATTTTATTTAGTCCTATCACCCGATACATTTCTCTATACTGGATTAGACCATGGAGTAGCTCCATGATTAGACCTAGTCTCGCGTGAACCAGACCTCTCGCGTTAACTTACGATCCGCTAAGAGGGTCTGGTCAAGGTGTAGTCTCGCGTGAACCAGACCTCTCGCGTTAACTTACGATCCGCGAAGAGGGTCTGGTCAAGGTGCATTTAAAAAG
>JAVFBZ010035255.1:0-10874 GCA_032466195.1 Katharina tunicata
AAACTGCGCGCAGACGGTGAGATTTTAGTTACTCGAGGCTGATAGCTCAGCATTTGGCTCTCGTGTGCGGCGGGCTTAACACAGTGAGGAGACGTGTCGAAATGGATATCTACCTCTTTCAGTTATGTTTCGGTACTAATAATTTTGCCAGAAATAATAAAGTATAGAACATGGATCACATTGTGTACATTTGTTTTTTTGATTTTATGAGAGAACGGGTGCCAAGGCATCTTCAAAAGCGCCGTTTGAGCAATGCATGAAGGCATATCAAGGACAGTGGGAATGCTGGAAGAAGGTACTACGCAGGAACAGGTGACACGATTAAATGTTCCAGAGAGCGTGATATCCTGCATGTGGAACCGCTATCAAAATACTGGAAGTGTAGCTCGGCAGCATGGGGGAACCAGGGCTAGGGCAACTGTGGCTGATGATGATCGGTTTTTCGAGGCAAGACGTTATCCGATGCAAACTGCAACGCAGCTGCGAAACAATGCTTTTGGTGTACATGTTTCTCCACAAACTGTGCGTCATCTTCATGAGGCATAATTGTGGTCACGTACACAAGTTTGCGGGCGTCTTTGACGTGACATCATGCACAAGAGCGTTTTTAGTTGGACACAGACCATGTCAACTAGACACTGGATGCGTTTTCCAAAGTAGGTCTAATCTCCTTTTCTTTAATTATTAATGCCTGTCAGGGCATGGTGTAATTGTTCATGATTCAAACATTCAAATGTATTTGTTTCAGTTGAACGTTATAAGATAGCTGCGTGATACAAAATATTCAATAACCTATCAGACGTTGAGTGGAATACCGTGATACTCTTTTTGGGTAACTTATCTGGTGGAAAGTACTTTTTTCGATGCATGACATAACCAAATATACTCATGCGTATTTGTGTTGTTTTACTGATGGAAGTGAAACAATAACTCGGGAATTTCACTAATTTAGAAACCAACCAGAGATAATTTTTCTAAAGAATGGGTTTAAAAAAGGCTCCTTGGTTGTAATCTTCTATGGCGAGTTTGGAGTGAAGATATGAACCTATATTTGTGCTATCTTACCAAAATGTTTTGATGTCATAGTCAAATTCGCTGGTATCACGACTTGAAAGAGTTTGATCTATGTTCTTTGTTGTCTTTCAATAGGTCGTGTATTTATTTTCGAGGCCCAGAGATGCACTTTTCGGCAGAAATTTAAATAATTTGTTTGTTCTCGAGTATTACGCCATGGTAATTAAATTTGACAGGGAGGGAGATGGGACGTTTGAGAAAGGTGCATGCTTTTCTGTCCTTTCATAGTGTTTTACGATTTACGTAATATAGGGATGAAATGTTGTGCATGTTATTTAGCTTTATTCTGTACATTTGTACGGTTTCTCTTTCGCTGGGGTTAAATTTTGATTAGTTTTTGGTTATTATTGAATTTAAAATGTATTTAAATATCATGATAACATGTAATGAATTAAATTATAAACTGGCGGAAGTAAAGTCCAAATGGTCTTGTTATATCCCATTTTCATTTCATGTACAGACGGCTTGTTAAAAACGTATTATGATGATAACTATTATTTTCTCTATGGCAGGCAGCCTGGTGAAAATTTTTGAGAAACCTCTATCTACATATTAAACATGAAATCAAGCCTGATAAGCACAAATGGACATATTACATGAAGAGTGAGAATTTTACATCCTTCTATCACATGCACACACATACGCACAAACACATATACACGCAAAGACATTTTGACATATTATGAAATGGCAGAGATAGCTACTGTTCTTGCATGATGGCATTACGCTTTAGTCGTTTGTCTTTTAGATTAGACTTGAATAACGAAAAAGATAAAACGTTTTTAAGATTATCAGGCAGTCTGTTCCATTCTCTAGGCCCTGCTACAGAGAGAGAATAGAAGGAAATGTTAGAAAAGAAAACAGGTCTATATAAATTTACTGTTGAGCTTCTAGTTGGATAAGAGTGAAGAGTAGAATGTCTGGAAGTGACTCAAAATGGATTGGGAGACAATATCGGTGATGAACAATTTTATGAAGAGACAGTAACATAGAGGAAAGAAAAAGTTTTGGAAAAGGGAGAATGTTAAAAGATTTTAATAGAGGATCGGTATGGGCGAGTCTCGGAGAAAAAGTGATTACACGGATAGCTTTCTTTTTGGAGAAGATGAAGAGGTTTAATGTGGGTTTGGTAAGTTGATCCCCGTAGGGCAACCCCGTATGACAGGTAAGGATGGATGAGTGAGTATAGTATAATGTGACGAGGGCTTTTTTTATTCATGTGTTTTTTTTGTTTATGTTTCATGACACTAATGTTTTGAGAAACTTCTTTTAACTATGGAAGATATATGAGAAACCCAAGATAACTTGTCATTTATCAAAATGTCGAGAAACTTGATCTCTTTTAGCACCTCAAGCTCAGTCTCGCCTAGGTAAGCAGACGGAGTGATCATTGGTCCTCCTGTTGGTGGTATAATCATAACTTTAGTTTTGGAAATATTCAAGGAGAGCCGATTTGCAGTCAAACATGTCGAAATTTTTTAGAGTTCTAACGAGAGAAGTAGAATCGTATTATTAAGTGTTAAACAAGATTAGCATACACAAGTATCATCGGAAAATAAAATAAATTTTAGAAGGCTGGAGGAGTAAATAATGTCATTTATATAAAGAATAAACAGAATGGGGCCCAAAATAGAGCCCTGTGGGACACCACAGTTTATAATTACGGGTTCGGATCGGTGGCTCTTATAATTTACTATTTGAGTTCTATTATGAAGATAACTTTTAAAGAAATCATTAACTTTTTACGAAAGCCGTTATGTTTTAGTTAGTATTACAGAATAGAATGGTTCAAGGTATCGAAAGCTTTCGACAAGTCCAGGAAGGCGACGGCGCCAAATAGCTTACCTTTTTTAGAGGTTACAAGATGGTCATACAATGAAGCCGCAGTGTGGAAAGTTGAGGGTTTTTTTTACGGAAATTGTACTGATGTTTTGATATAAGGTCATAGGCTTCTAAGAGTTCTTTCACCATTTTTGCAACTATAGTTTCTAGATAATTTTACTGACACAAGAGAGTATAGATATAGGACGGTAATTTGCGAATTCAGATAATTTACCAGATTTGTTGACAGGAGTGATTTTGGCCATTTTAAGTGAATCCGGCACAATACCACTGGAGAAGGATACATTTTCTATATGCGCTAAAAGGTTTGGCTATAGTATTCTGCAATTATCCAGACCTGGTGAACAAGAATTCAAAGTTGATATGGTGGCCTTTATACGGTCCGGAGTGATAGTTTCAAAATTGGAAATCAGTTTTGCAGTCATTAGTGTAGATACTCTGAGAAGTGTTAATCACAAGGGGGGGATTTGAGATTCAAGAGTACTAGCTACAGAACCAAAATATTCACTAAATCCATTTACTATTGTTTGTTGGTCTGTTACCTCTTCGTTTCTCACAATAAAATATTCGCTAGTTGTGTCTGTTCCATCTTTAACCATTAGTTCATTTATTGATCCGAAATGTCCGTCTAAAAAATACCAGATCATGCTCATGAAAATTGGAAAATATATTGTCTAACAGGATGACATAATTAGCACCCAATTGAGTGGGCGTGGATATTTTAGGGTAAAAATAATAGCATTTCCTTAGGTCAATAAATATTTTGCTCTGCAATTGGGAGTCAAATTTCAAAAGGTCGATATTATAATCACCCATAAGAAAACATTTCTTATTGGGTGGTAATTGTTGGAGAAGCAAGCCCATCTTTTCTTTGAATAAGTATATGGGTTTCCCAAGAGGTCTATAAATGACTCCAACTAAATAACTAGTGTTGATCATCTCAACTTCAACAAATATACTTTCGTATAATCCATCTTCATCAATAGACGATAAATCATCTCTTAATGTGCAAGATTTGGCTTCATCGGACGCATATACCATTACGCCACCACCTTTTCGATTGTTTCGGCTTAACGAGTACGTGTTATAACCAGGTATTTTATATAAGGATTCGATTGAGGGACTTAACCAGCTCTCCGAGATACCAAGAACGGAAAATTTATGGTCAGTACCAAGAAGAAAACCCATGATTTCGTCAAAGTGTTTACATAAACTACGAGCATTCAGATGGAGAAGAGAAAATTGATTGGTATATTCAATTTTATGAGATTAAAGAAAAAGAGAAAGATTTGGATCAGTAAGGTAAGTACAAGTATGGTTATTTATTTTATTCCAGTGATGCAATTCGTGATCGCTATCGTCAATGGCACATTTACTAGAATGATCGAGGCCATTGAGTTGTAATGGATTAAAGCGCATATTGTTAATACTATCTAGGTTTATAGTCACGGGTGAAGTGATAGGGTCATACCGATGGATGGTGCTATAGTGATATCTGGTTCATTGTAGAAAGGTAGCAATGAGAAGGGATTAGAGAGTACAACAAGCTGCAATGAAAGAATAGAATCATCCATTATCAATGATTGGTCGGGAAAATATGATATTATAAACGTATTTTAAGTATGTCCACCAATGCAAGGGATGTATAAACAATAAAGTAGCAGGGGTCAGATAACTTAATAAATCAACAGCAAGATATAAGCCAAAACGCTTAAATGTAGATATAAACTGTGAATAAAAAATAAAAAATAAACAGACAAATTGTCTGGGAGATGGAGTAGGTGTAATATGTGAATTACATACCACAACAAGCTGACATTAAGGTCAGTTTGATCTAGACGCATGGTGAGTAGATCCTGATCTCTCAGTCAACAACTTTACGTCACAAAGGCACGACCAGCAGGGTATTTCTTTAAAAATAGAATATGAAAACTACGTGTCAAAGTGGCGCGTAGGACGAATCAGTTAGACCTAACGTAAAGTAAACAGATATGCGCTGAATGAGAGAAGAAGAAATAGGAATAAACGCGGTACATGCATATAAGTATTTACACAGAACAAGTCCAAAACGTAACAATCGGATCCATATACATACATATAATAACACACATATAAGTTTTAGCAAATGTAAAGAAAGATGATTTTGCAAATATATACATACACACGCACATACAGATCATCATACACACACAAAATGTTAATACATATAGACAGAAAAGAACAAAACAAAAACAAACAAAGCATAAATTTCAAAACATATTGAGTATGTATACCAAAAAAACAACAACAGGGGCATACATAAAACAAAACATATACACTGTATGCACAGTGTCAAGGAAAGAGAACATAAAATAAACAAGTCCACCAAACAGGTCCTTCCTTTCCTTACCATCAATAAACTGGCGGCCTCTAGAGAAACGAACCGTGTGGCCCTTGTTGTTAAAGTCCCACATTGTGTCATGGAGTTCAGATTTATGTTTTCGGTCTTCATACACTAGGTCCTCTATAACAAATAGAGACTTATCCTTTGGAACAGATTTTGAGGTAATTGAAACCTCCACTCCGCTGAGTACGGAAAACGAACTTAGTAAGCAATTGTGTACGTTCCGGGGGCTTGTTTTCCTGTTCAATGGGCATCCTCTACAGTGATGTCTTTCAGCCCAATATCTTCAGAAATAATTGTATTTACAATGTCTATGCAGTTTTCATTTGGGGTTTCGGGGACTCCACCAAATCAAAGATTGAAATCTCTGCTGTAGCGTTCATGATTTAACTCGCGCTCCCTAAGATCATTACATGTTGTCGTTAAAGCGTCAATCTGATCTTTAAACATTTTAATGGTGGTTTCATGAGTTTCTTGCTTAGCTATTATCGCACGTACCTGTCCATCTGAGAGTTCGATACTTTTACTTAGGTCCTTCTGCTGCCTCTCAAAAGAGGCCATGGGTTCCGTTAAGTCATGCTGTCATTAACATGTTTAGTGAGTGCTGTACATCGGAAAAAAGTTTTTTTAATGAAAATTCCAGAGAGCGAAATTGTTCAACTGTCGGTGGGCTGGGCATATAAGGTATGGCGGTAGGACTGGAGTCTTGCACGGGATTCGGCTGGTCTCGGTTTGGACTGGACACGGGCTCCTTCTCAGACTGACCAGTATTTTTACCTTTCGAGTTTTTCTTAGGACACATTGTTCATCTCACGTTAGCACCAGGTATATTAGTTGAAGCGAGAGGTATAAAGTAAGCTATTCTTATGGCAGTTACACATACAAAATACCAAAATCTGAATTGAGACCTCGGAGCTCTTACAAGCACGTCTTAGAATTGGCGCATGCGGAAAAAACTCTCCCCCATTATCTACAAACAAATAAATAAATAAAACATGGCATAGAAAGTCCACCATATATTTTATCTTGGTATTTCAATCCAAGCATGTTCCAGTGAAAAGATTTACCACGGATCTTCCAGTTTTATTAACACCCAGCTATGGTGTATAATTTGAGTATGACTTGGTTTTTTGCTTTTCTTCCCCTTTAATTCAATGTTTATTTTAAACTTAATTCTCTGAGCTTCTGCTGTTCTACTGTCCACATAAAATACCTTTAAACAAGAGACATCTTCGCCATGTTATAATCAGAATTAAACTTTCGTCTCCGTCTGAATATATATAAAATTTCCTACATTCAATAGATCCAACAATATCCCACCAGGTTAAATGACAGCTCTCTTGTATATATTTTCGGTTGGTCGTATACATAAACGTGACATTTATAATCCCCCGGACAGTTATTACTCAGTTGTATTGTATACAAAAATAAATGCGCTTACCGAACTTAAATATCTCTTAGCATAAGCGTTCACAATTAAGATCCATGTAGAACCAAGCTTAATAAGAATTAAATTGCGTACAGAGGGAGTAATGATAAGAAATGCCAGCTTCTTCATTTTCAAAAAATCTGTTTATCCTCTTTGGAAGCGATCGTACAATAATTTCGTGGGTGAAGAGCCTGGCCTATATTTGTCTCCGACAGGGACTTGAGCAATAATAATGCCTCAAAGAGCAAACAAGACAAACTCTTTTCAATACTGTATTGAGACGGTAAAAAAGTTTTGTAAATGTCAATATAAGTTATTCCTTTTTTGTTTGCAGATATATAATACATGCACGGATAAATTACCAATGATCAGTATGTCCGACTGCCTGGTCCCGTTTCAGATGTGGTCAACGTTTTCGGACTCATCCACTGCCTCACTTTCTGTTTTGGATCAAATTTAGCGGTTTCTGGAATGGAAAGTGAGTATTCAATATCCAGCTCTTGTTCAGCAGTCGTATATAATTAAAGTATCCATTATGATAATTTTTAAATTAATACAACTGAGAACAATTGAGGTTTAATGTATTAATTTAAGAAAAATGTTGGGCACGTAAATGTACCGGTGCTGTATTAAATAGATGACGTATGCCTGCTGCTGTATGAATTGCATATTTTATTAGAAAATGGTTGAAGCTGATGAGAAGTATACTACTCCACACTTTGAACAGTAAACAACATGTTGTAATGTATGTCATGTCTGATATATATCTCCGCATGTTTAAATGTTTGCCAATTTTACCACAGAAAAATAAAAATCTTCCACTGAGAAGAAAAGAACCGGAACATTTCCTGGTACAGGATAGGATACCAAACATGATCCCTGGAAATTGTAGACATCTGGTCAAACCTTCAATGCTTCGCCATTGGGGGTCTACAAAGCAATCAGAAAGAAAGTTTAAGCTTTTTCCCAAAACAAAAATGTCATTGAAATATCACGATCTAGATAGCTAAGCATATTATAAATGTTATGCCCCTGAAGGATGGAAGCGGAAAAAAAAACATTTTGAGATTGGATGCCCGTTCTTGTTCAACATCGCCTATCTCCGGTACCTTCCGCCCCTTTCTGTTATCGGCTTTTGTGTAATGACAATCTGATCGAATAAGACACACAGTTTGGGATATATTTCGCAGTCAAGATTATCTTACAACCCATTTCCAGTTAAATCTTTGAACCCCCAAATCAGGCGGAAAACATGCCCCGACAAGGCCTCAATAAAGGATGGATATACCGCTAATGGGCAAAAACATGGTCAGTCATTATTACACCAATCTGATCACGCGAAATATCCTATGTCCCGCAAGATAAATCTCTGATGCCTCGTCGGGACAAGTTTTCCGCCTTATTTAGGGGTTCAAAGATTTAACTAGAAATTGTAAGATAATATTGACTGCGAAATAAAACCCAAATTGTGTGTCTTATTCGACAATCCTATTTATTAATAAATACAAATCTTATGTACGAGGATATCTCGCGTGGTACCCATTTGTATAAAACGGTCCATTGCTTCACTTCAGTGACGGACCTTGTTAGTAACGACCTGCTGAATATAGCTATGAAGGTCATAGAGAGGCTGCTGAAGCTTGACCTGATTAATCGAAGTATGCATTTTTTTTTAACTCTTTCACGTGATTTGATTATTTTGTTGCCTTGGTCATTTCGATCTAATGTTATGCTACATAGTTCTATTTTATTTCTTCATTTTCTTTGCTGTTATCTGCTCTATGTCGATTTTTATTGTGAGGAATGCGCGATGTCCTATAGGATACGTTCATCTACATGCGACAAAATGTTGCTGTCTGCAGCTCTATATGACGCTAATGGGCTAAAAATGGCCTGCCATAACTGTAAAGCCGATAATCGGAGGGGACGGAAGGTAAAGGAGTTAGGCGATGTTGAACTAGAATGGACATCCAATCTCAAAATATTTTTTTCCCGGTACCCTGCTGGAATAAGACCCCTATTACAACTTCCGTTATGTTAGGGTCGAATAAAAATATACCTCACTGGACCATTATCTAGTCTTTTCAGCAAGTTTACGATTGGTTGTCACTTCTTGGCTTTAAATTCCAATAGTTGTGTATACCTCAATGGACCATTATCTAGTCTTTTCAGCAAGTTTACGATTGGATGTCACTTCTTGGCTTCAAATTCCATGTGTTGTTTCTTAATTCCCACCTATTTTAATTTTAACGTCAAAATGAGGCTTATCTCACTTCTCGATATCTCTTCAAGTAATTGAGAAACACCGTTCAACATAGCCACCACAGTCTGTACAGCTATCATTCTTGTACCAAGCTTTATTTTCATTGTTGCATTTGTTGATAATGTCATACCTGCTCTTTCAGGTGCTTTATGATTTTCTACCCCTGATCTGTTTTAGGCAGTCAAATACCACCCAAGATCACCCTTGAGTGGCATCATTTTCTATCATATTATATGTGCCTGTATGCGGATTAATGTTTACAGACAGGTCATGCACAAGTCAGTGGTTTTCTCACAATTTCTTCTAAATAAAATATGTTGGTCATTTCTATTCAAACAGGTAAGTAGTGAGTTACTGTTAATGCGTTTTTAGTTGTTTTTGTTTCTGCTTATCCTAAATCTTAGTTTAAGTGATTTAATTGCATTGAAATCATCCAGTCTAACACCAGAGGGCAATGTTGTTGCAATTCCATGGCTAAATTGACTTCTGGTATTGACATATTGGGCAGAAATTGTGAGTGGGCCACAAGAGGGGTGGGAAATATTTGAAAAAGTAGAAAGTGCCATGTTTTAATAATGTCTTTCAGGGTAAGGCAGCCACTTGGCCTTTTATTTTGCACTAAACTGTTCGGCCACCCGTTTGAAAAGCGGAGGGGGGTTGAGGAGACAAAACAAGCTCTAAAATCATTTGTTCTGCACCAAAGGAAAAACTGGTCAGGATTTGTTGTCAGATATGTTGCACAAATGCTCAGTCCAAATTGCATACACATTGAAGAATTTTTGTGGGTCTGATAGGAATAAGACCCCTATTACAACTTCCGTTTTGTTAGGGGTCGAATATAGTTCTTAAAATAAAACGTGTATTTTCTTCTTTATTTTTTCGCTCCTCTTGCAAATTGACTTTGGTAGACTTTTTGGTATTGATATGCAGGATTTGAGTGGAGGTTTGTGGATATCTATATCTTGTGGGACATAGTGATCTAGCGTCTTCAGATTGGTAGGACATATAAATATTAACTAAATTGACGACAAGCTATGCTGAGCATTCGTTATCACATCAAATTTAACGTCGGAGAAGCTGGAGCCCTATTCCTACTGCCCGATTCCCGGTTAAAAAATTAGGCGATTCCATTTCTACAAGCGTAGGGGTGTAAGCTAAAAAACTAACACCTTTAGCCGTTCACAGTTTAAGTAGCCACCACATTTTGTGGAGAGTCCACGAAACTGACAGGGGTGTTAAGGAGTGTATTGCATATACCTCCAGGCAATATGGATCGCTATATTAAAACATAAATTACAATGACCGAACCGGAAGACAGCGAATCGTAAAAAAGGCTATTTGTCACCAATCAAAACGTACTTTTAAATAACTGACTTATATTGAAACTCTAGGTACTTGAGAGAACCTATATATAGTGACATTATATTATGAGAACAGCCCAAATTGCGCAATTGACGAATCGGGAAAGGGACAAAGAGCGAATCGGGTCGAATCGTAAAATAGGCGATAGGACAGCAATACAAATCGGAAAACGCTAAAAATGGACCTGAAGAGAAGCCAGAGACACAATAACATAAGAACAGCCCAAATGGTGCAATTTGCGAATCGGGAAACTGACAAAGAGCGAATCGGGTCGAATTGTAAAATAGACGATGAGACAGCAATGCAAATCGGAATACGCTTTAAAACGGACCTGGAGAGAAGCCAGAGACATAATAGCATATGAATAGCCCAAATTGTGCAATTTGTGAATCGGGAAACGGACAAAAAGCGAATCGGGTCGAATCGTAAAATAGACTATAGGACAGCAATACAAATCGGAAAACGATTAAAATAGACCTGGAGAGAAGCCAGAGACACAGTAATATAAAAAACAGCCCATA
>JAVFBZ010035265.1:0-10873 GCA_032466195.1 Katharina tunicata
TACCCCGATTTTCACGATATGGAAGAACAATACGTCAGCCAGAGCGTTTAAATTTATTACAATGTCAGTGCTTGGGGAAGTATGTAGCATGCACCCATACTAACTAGACTCACACTGACAGTTATCTAACATAGTTTTTGCTTTATGTTTTAGATGTCTCTGTATGCATATTATTCGGCATTGTCAACCATATATTAACCCCAATTAATTGTCTTTGATCCGTGAAACGTCTGTAACGGGCTATGGAATTACAATATGTGCTAACTGGCTTTTCTCGGCAATTGTATATGAAATCGTTAACTTAAGCAACAACGCCTAGACGAACGCTTTAAATAAAAACTGGTCCGCACCTTACTTCGTTTAACAAACCACTCCCTACACCTACCAATAACGAGTAGCGCATTTCCGTACCCCCAACAGGAGATGGCTATGCAGTCTCTTTGACATTTGACAGTTTCGCATAAGCATATTTTTTCATCTGTAATAGCATAATAGAAATGGCTGGTAAATGCAGTCATTCTGAAGCGGTTTACATAACATGATTTTCTTGAGCAATAAACTGTAACATGAGTTTTAAACGTTTAAAGCTTTATTGTCAGAATAAACCAAAAACAATATTATGCAGAATAACTGTAACAAAATATTTCCAAAAAGATTTATTTGAGTAGTTATTTGCATAATTTACCAACTGTTGGGAGCACAACGTACTTCAAAAGTGAATTGTGGGTATTCTAAAGCCAAATGAATTTCCATCGATAACGTCTTCTTTGTTTATACGTTTATTGAGCATTCGGGGGTAAAAAGACGTCTGGCAAAAAAAATGTAAGATTAGTAAGCATATTCATACACCTATCACGGCCGAGCTGAGTGGTGACAACACAATTACCAGAATCACGCGGGATTTAGACGATTGTAGTCAGACTACTTTATTCAGGCCTATAAAGTGTCGACATGACTATTTTGTCTCAAGTGGTACTGTATTCAGTTGCTTTTGAGCCACAAGTTTTCAAATCTATCTCGCTTGTGTAGAAAACACTCCAATTACTCCAAAGGTTTTTGCTAAACGAGGAGCTAAATTTAGGAAAATTGATCGAAAGACTAGTTGATAAACACATCTCAGACACTAGTACTCTCGCGAGACGTGATTAGACAAGAACTGATGGACTGATAACGCGCGCCATCTCACTTCTTACTGAGCGGGAAAATCGATCTCAATCCATGAAAAATCGTATGTAGACCGACGTGATTATCTAAGTAAGTAATAACGTCATTTATCTCGATTAGTTTAGTTTACTTTGAATGGCGCATTCAAATCTCGTTTGACTCGTGTTTGATGCGTAACTTGTTCACATATATGTTGGATTATTTTGAAAATGCTTCTCAGGGTTATTTCACTTATACGACGATGTTTCTTCACCGGTGTTGGGAAGAAACAGAGAGCAAAAGAGGTATAATGAAGTCATTGGCTTTTAATTACGATTAGGATGGTGGTCTTAAAATCCAAACACATAACTTTCGATCAACATTAGGACTGTGTTAGTATAAGTCGTGGTAAGAAGCTAGCTATCAATATAATTACACCCGGTTGAATATTAACTATTTATTCACTGTGCATCCTTCCTGTCGAAAATATACCCGTTTGAGTATATATGTGCTTGAGCCACACCCCCTTGAGAACAGTCTGAATAAGTCTACGGATTCCATTTTTCCTGTCCCTGCTTCCTGGTAATTAAGGCCGATGAATTTGGTCAAAGTACCGATTCGCTGTCAGATTGCCCTGTACCCAGCACCAAGGAATTATCACACATCCAACACCAAATCTGCACTCGTGTTAAAAAGTTTGCGTTGAACTAGAAATTGTTGTTTGTCAATGTCAGGGTCCATACCTGCAAGTTGTTACACCATCAGACAACGCTAACGTCAGTGCAAATGTCTAAATAGATGACCAACACACTTTAAAGTCTCGGTCAAACTCCCACTTCCCGGAGACGTTTGCTGGTTATTTGATCCTACACCCTATTCAAACCAGGCACATAGCCTGCAGCTTCGGCGGCAGTGACGAATCGATTGTGTAAATGAAAGGTCCAATGGAATGTAGACGTCTTTCCCAAGGTTAAACTAACAATTGGTCTACAATTTCTCAGGCGACCATGTTTGGGACTGTTTGTTTGTGATTTTGCGCCGTACTCAAGGTTATTTCACTTATATGACGGCATGTCATCACAGTCGGTGAAGGAAAGCCCCGTAAACAACGCTGGAAACATGCAAAACAGGACAACACATTTACTTAACATTAACCAAACAGGACACCACAAACAAACCGGCTATCTGTGCCCCTTAGCTCAGAGAGCATCAGGGCAGAGGAGGCTCCCATCCAACCACCCGCTATTTGGAACTGAGCCGTGTGCACATATCCCATAAACGGTAAAGCTAAAGTTGCAAATGTAACTAACGTACCATTGCTATCTGTGACTTGAGAGCTTCAAAGCGGCCAATGACGATGTTGAAATCGGCAGTCTTGGCCTTTTTTGAAGAGTGTGGCTGGATTGCTTGGGTAAATTATAATGGTAATGAAAAACGTCTTTCATGAATGACTAATCTGCTGTGATTTATATAGCCCTTATTTGGCCTTCACTACCGCGATCAAATGTATTCCACTTATGTGAACACAGACAATTTGAACAGAGGCGCTAACACAGACAATGTGTGACGAGGCCGACAGCACAAAGAAGTTCTGAAACCTGCTTTACTTGGACATACGCCTAATTTCACCTTTATGAGATATACTGTACAAGGAAAACTCCAAGCAAGGAAGTCATGTTGGTATAAGCAAATGTTTCGAGTTTATTATGGCTTCATCAGTTAAAGTTTAACTGATGATGGCATAATAAAGCCGACATTTTTTATCTGGACCAACATGACTATCTTTTCTGGAATTTCTCTTATTCTTTGTGAGATATTCTGAGCAATGTAAGAACAGCTTCACCATTGGTGTGTTTTAATGTTTTCCAGCCATACGCCGGCAACGCGTCATATAGATGAAATACTCTTGAGTACGACGTTAAACACCAATCAATCAAACAAACAAACAAATCAATGTTTTTCTATGATGTTGGTTTAAACATAATTTTATTTGACGGGAAATCCATTTAGGAAATCACGAGCCGCCCTATCAGGGATTACACAGAAGCAATAAATTCGAGTGAAATAAATTTAACTGCAAGTGCAATACTGTACAAGGTTCTATGATGTTAATAAATGAATCCAAAACAGAGATACGTCCGATGCCATGATAGGCTCGTCTTTGTCTGAACTACCTGACCGATCCGAGACCTGAGGCAGAGCAATTCTCTTGGACATGACCTTTATACAACAGCCATCCTGACTTTGCTGACGACCATTCCAGCATACTATGTAAGCCAGACTTTAATGTGTCTATCACTCGAGACGAATTCATCGCAAATGGAACATGTGACAATGGCTTTTATACGAAATTACGTTGAAATACGTTTTATCCTTTCTCTGGCTAACCGACGACCAAAATAGTCCAGCGAAATTCAAACAAATGCAATACCATATATGCAGATTTTCGAAATCTAATCCAACAACCATTTTTTGGGGCATCGATTTGATTAGTGGGATAGCTTGCCCTTTTAAGAAAGGTCAACTGTCTAATCGAATGAAATTAGGTACATAAAGGTCGATTTATTCCATTCGACCAAGTAGACAGATTTCCATTAAAAAGTCATCCGCGGTGGTCATTGTGGTAGTGACAAGTACTGACAAATAAGTGAAGCACCACTCGATGTACTGGACAGAATGTACCGATTGACATTCCACGAGGCAGTCGCTCTGTAAAATTACTCTCACTATAGTTGTACTCCATTGAGAAATGAATGGCCCTTAACGTTCTTCACTTAAATACTACACACAGATTGCTGTTTAAATAATTGGTGAAAAGATATAAATTACATTCAGTTAGGATCAAATACGTTCGTTTATTTAAGTCCATATTTGTTTCATGAAACTAGGTTAAGATTTTGAGAGTTTGCAAGAAAGCGGCCACATTTTGTCAATGCGAATACTACGGTAGAAAACCTTCGAAACACACATAAAACAGTATTTTTTCTTAAATCGTAGCGAGTAGATATTTAGAAGGAAAAATGTAGACTTACTGAGATACAGAAGATTTCTAATTTGGAGGCGGACACATTTCAACTTCAATAATCTTTAAGCTGGTTTAGTTTGTTTGCCCCAAAAATAGAGAATTGAAGCCGTACATAAGGTTCTGAATGTATGAGGTTACACGATTCTGCAATTTTAAATACTTTAACGAAAGTTAGGATTATTTTTTTTTACTTTCGGCGACAAAAAAAAAAACTATGTGATAATCTTACAATTCTCAAATAGAGCTTAGCGTCGATTTCCGTATAGCGAAAAGTCATGCATGGCTACTAGATTGATGGGGTGGGTTAATAGACTCAATATAACAGATTTGAAATCATGGGTTAGTTTTTCAAATTTTCTCTCGCATATAAACAGATAGTATAATGTATAGGTTATTAGTTCCGCAGTTCCTCTGCGTCTTAGGAGGGCTGTCTCTGACGCTAGGGCCTTTACATGAGCTAAATATCGTTAAGCCGACGAGATGGAGATATAAACTCTTGCCCACTAGGTGTAACCAGCACTCAAGAATATGACCGAGAAATGTCTGACGGATAAATGAGAAAATGAGCATAACGGTAAATCAATTGAAGACTGGAAGCAGGAATGTATATTTTTCCTTTTCGGGTTACAGGCCTAAATTTTTACGCGCTTTGATTTTCTTAAGACCGGAGGTATTAGTAAATAAAGAAGAGGAGCGTGGTCAGCCTTGATAGCATGCATCGTACAACATGACCATCGGTATTTATGCTTCAATTAAATCACACGAAATTTAAAGAAAGCCAGACAGCCGGTTTATGTTCGTCCGGCTAACTCTCTTATCTGTAAAGTTTTGAGACAAGCAATTTCTAGCTTAACACTAAGCCCGATAGATTGGACATTGGCTATAACGTGAAGAGGAAATCATCTGTTGCAGCTGTGTGGATGTCGATCAAAGATTAGCACATTCTACTTTATGTCGCAAAATGACAAATTTCCTGGTCTAAGCTTCATCTATGTCGTAACCAGGAGTGTGTTACCATATAATAACCACTTTGGCGTGCTTCAATTCTTGCAAGTTGTCAGTTAGTATAACAAATTATGTTCTGTGTCGAGTTGGTTGGACCTGGGCATATATTTGTAGGTTATTTCACTTACACTGCTCTGTAATCCTCGAAGCCGCGAAGGAAACCACCATTGACGTCACGGACAAGAAGAAAGGCCAAAAGACTAGAGAATGAACAGAGCACGAAAACCTGGTGCTGTATGCCAATGTACTCATTGCCAGACGTCAATACAAATCGAGTTGATTCTCGTTTCGGGGAAAGACTGGTTTTACTTCGAGGTAAAAGTCATGCAATTCATAATGAGCGAAACGTGTGGTTAATACCCAGAGCATGGCATAGCAGACAGCATGAAAACTTTAAGTTATCAAAAATAACATTCTCAAGGAGTTCGATTTATATGTTAGTGTAGTTCTATGTGACAAAAACTTTATTTATTTAAATCATATCACGATTTCCATTCTTCCTTAAATTCTTAGACATAATTATGAACAACAGAGGACATCGAACCAGTGCTATAATTATAAAGGGTTTGAGCAAGACAAAATACAAAATACAATATGTACTGTCTGCCACGACATAGCTTCGAGACGGACCAAAATAAAAGTCTCAACTTGTATTATATGACACATGTCTTTCTACGTATAGCCGAAATAAAAAAATACCGTACGAGGCTGCCTGTTAACAAAAACGACACAAATACACAATAATAGAGATAACGAGCGTATTTGCAAGGGCAACACAATTTTGGATTATTACCACGACGTCAAGCTGGTAAAAAGGAAACAAGCGTGGAGCATAGACTACGCAAGCTAACTCAGCAGCAAACTCGTTTCATTTATTTTTAATATTTATTTATTTATGACGTTCGTGGTCCTTCAATGGCTAACTCGGTTGAACTGTTTTTTGACCTTGACACATTTTAACCCGGTAACGGTTCAACTTCAGTTGTTTTTCTCTTTAATACATTTATTCCATTAGTTTTCCTTTTACGGCACAATGAAACTGCACTGACTGAACTGCCTGTGTTTGGGTGGCTAAATTAGTTTCAAACGATGCACTGGTTCAACCACTAAAGCAATAAATTTCTATTCCACTTCTCCCAATTGAATTGGATGTGACATGTTCTCAATCTAACCAAATAACTGAAAAGTCGATAGACTTATTTTCAGCTAATTTAGTTAATTTAAGTTCACGCTGTGGATATCTCGAAAACAACCATTGCATATTGATTTTCCAACAAAAATCAATAATCTGGAAACCTTTTGAACAGTTATTGATTTGTTGTTTGTCGTCCACCATATTACATAATAGAATATGCTCCTTTCTTTCTCTCTACAGCTACACGCGTAGAAAGAGAATCGACCATTGGTGGCGTTGAATAAAATTAATATTGAGTGTTTGTTAGTTTGGACTTTTAAGCCGCTTCCCTACAGATGCTAAAAAATATCCACGACTCTGATTACGGGAAGAAATTATCACATCATAACAAATAAATCGATTGAAAAGGTAAACAACTAAACGCCAAATGCCACCACACCAAATTAGATATGCGCCCTTGCCCCATAACAACGAAATCTGCTCGTCAACAGGCAGTTTCTGTGCCATTAAAAATAAAGAAAAAATCATAAAATGTGTAATCCATTGTCATTTAAGCAATTCTATAAAGCGTCAAATATTGCTAGAGTTTCAATTGTCAGTTGATATCATTTATTTAATTATAGATATCCCAAACTGTTCTCGAACTAGCCAAATGTCTGAAAAAATGTTTTCACCTACGATACCAATCAATCTATAGAATGGACTGGAAAGCTATTCATTGATAATTTGCTCAAATAAATATAACAACATGAACATACACGAAAGTCGAGTTTTGTAAGTTTTTTTAAACATTTTGTATATTCAAATCAAACGAATTTTCCCATCTCTATTGGTTTAGTGGTACCTTTAATCGAATTTCTGATATCTTGAATTATATTAGCGATGTCTCAAATTCAATTAAATATATTTCTATTTGAATTATAGATACCTCTAGTTCAACGAAATAACATAATTTCTAATTTGAAGGAGTTGTAAACACCTGTACTTGTGTATTAAATGATAATTTGGTTATCCAAAACCAGAATGTATCTTTATAGTGTCAATGTGACCAATTTACACAATCAGAAATATATCAATCAACATAAAAAAGTTAACGAGGAATAATACAACACTTAATGCCGCCTTAAAAATGCTAACGATACACGGTCAGGCAGTTGTGAACGGAAAATCTGGGGCCCTATTTATTTTTATTTTTTTCGATCGATACAGTAACCGTCAGAGACCGGAAAAAAAGGAAGATGAGAAGGACGTGTCTGTATAGAACGCCAAATGGAGTTGTCGCTTTTTACTGGTTAATAGCTCTACAGTCTAGTGGAGAAGATGTTCTCTATCAACAACCCTGATATTTACACTGCCGAGCCTTGCGATATTGTGTGTTATTTTCACTATTGCAAATAACATCTTTGTTCATTTAGACCAGTCAATGCATATTGGTTAAACAATATTTGATTTACATAATAAAGGAAATTGGCTTGGCTTAACGGCCTTGAACATGTTAACATAGCTCTATGCATATTATAAATCATACGCCACCATAGTACGCAATGGTAGTCTTATCTTATGTTGTATACCGTTCTCCATACCAATAGCCGTACATTTTGACATCACTCTTCTCTCTCTTTAAGCAGATATAGACTAATAACGACTAAGACAGCTGCACATACAATACGTTATGTGTCATCGATGTACGAAAGGTCATCAGTAGGAGTATATTTTTAAACATAAGTATTATTACAACACTACAACATTTAGAATAAAGTAATTCGTTTGACAACCTCAGTAGTCCTCGCGAGTCTCTCTGGGTGATGTCCCGTGGCGTCCTTGTCTGTTGTCTGTGTTTTTTTAGGATGGTGTCCTTCACCCACTGCGTTGATACACTGCCATATGAACGCAATAAACTTAAGTACGACATACAAATAACATCTATTAGTACTTAAGTACGACGTAAAGCATTGATCAAACAAACAAACAAACAAGAGAAAGTATTCTTAATTCTGATTTGTTGGACGTACAAAAACAGGAAAACTCACTTACACTTACTTTAAGTTTTTTCTTTCGAAAAATTGTCAAATGCAATTTGACGCTTAAAGTCACCATATTAATTTCTCTCACTATTATACCTTTCTTATGGTTCTACACAATAATATGATCTACTTTAATAATAGAGACACCAAAGACAAAATTGCTTATCATTATCTTGTAGTCAATCGTGCCAATAATTTGAGTAACAAATCCAGACACCAGAGGTTAGCGAAGACTTAGAACCTTAGAGCCAGTAATTACTATATAAGTAGTTACTAAAGTAGTAGATCCAAATGATAGCGTTACTTTTTTGCTTATCGCATTTCTTCATTAAATTTCCATAGCTGGTCAAGTGAATTGTTCCTAACAATGGTTTCTTTAAACTATGTACTGGTCCAACCTTCAATTTAAAAAAGACGAATCTAGTTCTTCTAGTTCTGTACAGCAGGCAGCTACTGGTGAACTATCAATGTCCTATTAGCGTCAAACGAAGCACTGGTTCAACCTTTAATGCAATAAATTCCTCTTTAATTTGTGCAAATGGAAATGTCCGTGGAATGTTCGTCAACAGGCTTAAAAAATGAAAATCGTACATCGGTTGAAGATAGACTGATTAATCCAATTTATCTTCAAACGTTCATTGGAACCTCTGCCTAACGGCATTATTTTTCCAGCTTAGATATACATCTATACTGCCATGCTTGGCACTGGAGGAACATTATGTCTCCAATGGAAGTACATGTAGTATATGACTTCACTTCACATTGTTAAGTATGTCATGTATGACGGTTTTCGATTTTCGGTAACACCGTTTTTATTTGACTGGTTAGGTCTAGAAGGCTCATCATATTCTTTTAATCGTCTTTGTATATGTTACTTTTTCTTTTTCTACCAACTGCAATAAGAGTTTGAAACTTGCTTTGTTTGCAATACATTCCCTTTAAGCTAAAATCAAAGTAACAGTGGGTTGATTTGTTAAAGGAACGAGTCAGACCAAAATCACAGACCAACAAATCTTAAAAAAGGAAGACTTGAGGCAAAAACAGAAATGTAAAGTTTTGATTTATTTTTGTAATCCCAACTACCACAGCTTTTTAGGCCTATGTTGGACGCCTACATAAGTCTTTAAAACCAAAAATTGGCTCATACCATTTTGGTTCAATATATTACATGCAGGATCATTGATGGTGGACAAGATGTGTCAACATGTTGTTTTACTTTAGTTATTGGGTCTCACGTTTTCTTACATCTTTCAATCGATAAAATGTATTAATTTATTTGGATTGATTTGACGTCGTGCTCTAGGTTATTTCACCTAAATGATGTTTTACTTTGTAATTGTAAGGTGGATAATAGGAAAGAAACCTCGTAATAAAACAGTCCGCGGTCTGCTTTGCAATCCGGAAGTTTTCCCTCTATGCCAAAGGTTACAGGACAATTCAATCCTGTGCCGAGTACAATGAAAAGCATTCAATAGTCCAACACTCAGCCAACTGTACCACGACGCAGCCCTCAGTTCTAAACACAAAAGAAGGGATACTACCATACTTACAGATACTCTGACATAATTACTAAACTGAAGGTAAATTCATGAACTTCCATTGTGAAAAGAAAGTTGATATAACAACTATACCTTAAGACATGGACCAACTAGAGCGTCAGTTCGCGTTATCATGATGTTGTTTGACGAGAATATTTGTTTTAATCGCACAATCCATAGAACACTGGCGGGGTTTCCATGCAGTAGATGCTCAGTTTGGAGGCGTTTGACAAAAGCCATTGCAAAATCAGCTGTTTTCATGTTTTATTTTCGGAATAGATAATGATTTACGTTTATATCCATACTATATATAGATGCCGAGTATTCGGACATTCTCCTTATTGCGAGTGCGTTAACTAAAAGCAGGGCAATAATACTCTGTATCGTACATGTACGTGACCTTGATAAACAAAGATCACTAGGTCTGATAACAACGTTGGTCGTAATCTAGTGATTCAATTTAATAACAATACAATTAGACAGAGATCACTCAACATTAAAACGACTCTAACAATACCCAAAGCAATAGGCAATAATTTTCAAAAACACATGGGTAAAATGACAAACTATCTATAACATGTGATCATACAGTTATTCTTGGGGATACAAACTATGACATGTTAAGATCGGACAAACGTCGCACCTTAAATGATCTTTGTGATATTTTTGACCTTAAAAATAAGATCAAAGAAGCAACGTGTTTCATGAAAAACTTTTCACCTTCGCTAGTCGATGTAATCTTGACAAATAGTTCCACACTATGTACTTAGCCTTTTAATTTTAACTGTGGTTTAAGTGACTGGCATAACTTTGTGGGAAAAGTACTCAACTTAAACATAAAAAAAGATATGTTACAATAGAGAAGTTTAAACCATTTTAGTGAAGATAAATTCAAAGCAGATTTATCGACAGTTCCATTTCACATTGCATATATATTTGATGACATAGACGATACATATTGGGCCCATGAAAACCTGCTTCTTGATTTAATAAATGAACATGC
>JAVFBZ010035298.1:0-10871 GCA_032466195.1 Katharina tunicata
GTATCTACCTGTGTTTTGTTACTAAACGGATGGACACCTGTATCTGTTAAAGAGAGGACGCAATTAGCCGAGGTCGTCTTATCTGGTACGGTGATAAGAGCGTTTAAAGACTCCAGAACATCAGCTAACACCTACAGTGCCGAGGTTGAGGTGTCTCAGATTTATAAGGGAGCAGATCTTTCACCTAATCTCACCGATAAACGACTGTACACTATCAGTAATTTCGGCGACAAACCCGCCTGTTATGCAGATGTCCTTGAAGGAGAAACTTACATTTTCTTTCTTACTTTATACGAGGATCGCTTATCGGCTAAATATGATGATTTATTCGGTGCCATTGCGGAGTTTACATCGACGAATGAAGAGGAAGTGTTATCCGCACAAGGTAACACACATTTTGTAGTACCGCCTAATCAATGTTATTGTCACATATTGTTTCTCGCAACTTTATAAAACAATCGAAATTGAAACATTAAAATATTTAAAGCAGTTGATTTATAAATGAATTTAAAGCTGATCACATCTCTAATTGTGAAATATTATCGATCGAGATCACACGTACCTAAAGAGAGGAGTCTTTCTTTAAGTCTCTTTAAGTTCTTATCGGAAAATCAACTCTATTTGATCCTCAAGTTGAAGCATTTTACACCTCTTGTTGATGTCACAGTGGAATTTACTCACTATTTTTGC
This sequence comes from Katharina tunicata, assembly GCA_032466195.1. Lineage (NCBI taxonomy): Eukaryota > Metazoa > Mollusca > Polyplacophora > Chitonida > Mopaliidae > Katharina > Katharina tunicata. The sequence goes on from JAVFBZ010035298.1 coordinate 691, forward strand.
AAACATGTCTGCACGTTTTGACAAATTGACGATCGCAGCAAATATTCCTGTTCTTCTGTAGTTGATTCATTATCTAAGGGGAATCCTTTAATCCCATTCAATCTTTTTTTGTCTTTAGTTCGTGTTGAAAATCTATCAATAAGTGTTCAATAGATGTTAAAAATATATTCCTTATTGTTCACTTATAGAGATTAGTTTTAGGACATCCCGTTTTCTGTTTAAGTTGTGAACGTTATTCCGATAACTTTAATATTGGTATAGGAGTAAAATTAAAAAGGTAAATTGCAAACTGGCCTAAGTTACTTTTCAGAAAATCTTCCTATCAATTTAAATCAGTATGACCTTTACTAAATACTCCATATACATACTTATATGCATATTTCTAAACTGTGGTTTATGACTAAAATTTAACGTTCCGCAACATTTACCTCATGACGGCTTCATTTTGTTCGCGTGGAATGAGGAGGAATGAAAGGACAGGTATAAGGGGATCAAGGGGTCTTTCTCCTCCAATAACTTTCTATACGAGCCTCGGTCTTAATGGTTCTACCTTTCTCACCACTAACACTGAAAAGTGTAGATTATATCACTTTAGCTAAACCATTAAGGTAAAGCACATACATGATAGACTATATTCAGACTCAATTTGATTACAGTAGAGACATCTATCCTACGATGAAGGCAGTAATTACTAACATTTTAAAAAAACTTCTCTCCGACTTCTCATTTAATTCTTATTCATGAACCTATTCACATAGAAAATATCCTAACATATCAAAGGTTTTTATTGAAGAAATAACACAAGGGTTTACCAAGACAGAATAACACGTATAACAAAAATAATACACTTCCCAAGTCTATTTAGATACCCTTATTACTTGGTTAAGTACGCGTGAAGAGATTTAATTGTGCGTAACAGATAGAGTGCCTGTCAGAAGGCTTGCTTATCAGACGCCATCAGCGATCAAATAAGTGTATTTACACTTTATAAAACACTTTTGAAGTCTTGCGGACTAAAATTTATAAACGATGCCCCCAAAACGCCGAGGCTTTGTTAAGAGATGATGTGCAAGCTACCAGTGTTTACGTGGTCTGGAGAAGCCAGTATCTGTTACTGACCATTCCAATGTTCGGGAGTGGTCAGTATCCTTTATCAAGATCTAGACGAGCTCAGTCGTTTACCTTGAACGCCTCCAAATCACTATTCATCCAAACTCTGCTTGTTTAAAGGTAGTTTTTCTCAGCCATGCAAATAGGACGATATATTATTATTAAATGTGTCTTAGTACATGCTTCAAGAGTTAATAAAGAGAATACTGAACTGTTAATGTTAGATGTGATGGGGTTTTTCACTTGTCCGTCAGGGTCTATAGAGTATTAAATACTGTCGTTAAGAGCTGTAATGTTAGAACAATAAATGTATATTTGTTAGAAGGAGACAGATTGGGGTTTGGACCACCTATAAATTGTGTGTCTGGGGAATTGATAGTACATGTATATAGTGACTCTAGCGGTTAAACTTTTCACACGACCAAACAACACCCTCAGAAACGGAAGAATAAGTAATTGGAAGTTATTTTATGTATTGTTTGCTCATGTTCGGGGGGAAGGCAACCTCTAAGGAAGTAACCTAATCCTGCAATCTTAGAGCCCGAATTCTGATTTCTCTGAATAGTGGCTTGAGTAAAGTTTTGAGGCCATTCTATTCCGTCTGTTTCTTTCAATTAGGACTTTTAATTTGAGGAACCAGCCGTCTACCCGTTGTGATATAGCACTTTGTTTTATACAAATATAAACCATATTATACTCAATGTCTGAGGTGTATCTTACCAATATAGAGACAGTACATTCATTGTGTCCACATATGTCAAGTTGGAAGATTTGTGACGACGAGTTGGCAGCATGAATCAGCCATAGCTGTGGATTAAATACTAAACTCCCAAGAAACCAACACAGAGCACGTATCGGTAGTCTGAACCTTAAATATGTAAACGGCTTGTAAAAACTATTTAACAGAAAACACGCTAAAGAGTGTGACCAAACAGAAAATATGTATTTATGGCACAAATACCTCGTAATATACAGGTGTCCTGATGGGTAATGTTAACAACATGGTGGGTTGTTTTTTTTTAGGATGGGAGAGTTGGTCATCTTGGAGCCCCTGTAGCAGCCAGTGTGGAGGGGGAGAGATGACTCGTCAGCGGCCCTGTCTCCTTAAGGACTGTGAGGGGAAGCCAGCAGAAACTCTCACCTGTAACATGTTCTCCTGTAAAGGTAAGAAATAAAATCTTGTACACCTATTGCCATATATCTCTCATTTGTTGCAAAATGTCATGCCACTTGTTAGAGTTACGGCGCTAAACACTGCTGTAACATGTTATCCTGTCACGGTAAGGCATAACTGTCATATACATCGATTAGCATATATCTGTCATTTTACATTTAAACCTTCTTCTTTAATCAAAGTTTTTCTTTGTAAAGGCGAAACACCTGTGTATATATATATATATACCTCATCTGTTTATAATTTAACTGTATGGACTATTCCATTCAATAGCAATATATACAGATTGCAAAGAATCGACTTAAAACAAAGAAACACAATAGCTTATAATGAAGACACGTTTTTACTGAATAAAAACGTAGTCTCTCAGATCAAACAACAAATATATAAAAATGTATTCAATCAATAAATGTTTATTTATCGCAAGTACACATCCGTGGAATGCCTGTGTCAATGAGGTAGATAGAATCACGTGACCGCCAGGAAGTCTGTATAGTCTTAAAGCACTCCTTTGATGTGACAGTAATCCATGGGCGTTTACTCTCACAACCATTAGTTCAACTATATTTTATAAGAGAGTATAGTTTTCTACTGAAATTGAATAGGAAGATAATTTGTCCAGCTGATCGTCTATTGACAGAGCTTTGTACATTAATGTCTACTCGAGTACCACGGGCAAAATATGGTTAACGTTGTGTGTTTTCAGAGGTAACTACCGCCCCCTGGTGTGGCACGCGGTAGACAGATTAAATAAACCGGGGATTGTAGGCGTTAACCAACGGTCCCCTGACCAGCCTAATCACAGCCTGTCACTCCACTGTGCCGGAGTCCACCTTTATCTCCCTACCATTCGTGTCATTTCTCATAGCCCTTTCCACAGCACACGACTAGAGTTTTTCCTAACCTACAATTTTCTGTTTCATGACAGTTTATTTGTAGACAGTAAATTGTAGGGTAGAGTTTACCTTTGTGTCGATCTGAAAATCAAGAAATTACTTCCCACTTACCCATTTTATTACAACAACAACCTGTGTCATCCCATTCCTCCATTAGACATCAAACAATTAGAATCATGATTACCCTACTACCTGGAAGACATATTTACAATAAAATAAATGGTCAACTCTAAATAATATTATAATATTTAGCCGGAATCTGACAATCATAGGCATACAGCCTTTGAAATAATGAAATAAAGACTGTATCATAACTTTCCCATGTTTTAGGATTGAAGGATGTTTTAGAGAGCGTGAGAGTTGACAAATTTCCACCTGGAGTTAGAAACGTAATCGGCCGTGATGGGGCCTATCGGGTTGACTCGGAAGCTCGACTAACTTCATCAGCCCAGTCACTCTTTCCTCGTACATTTCCTGTGAACTTTGCCATTCTGATGTCTGTAAAACTTTCGGAAGATTTCTCCGGCTATATCTTCAGTATAAGTGACAACGAGGCGTTACAGAGAATCGGCCTTTATTATGGTGGAGGTGAATGGAGATTTGGATACAAGGACCAGGATGGTTTACCAGGGGCAGCATCTCCTGTTTTCCCGGGATTCACTTCAGCTGACGGAAATTGGCATCAGATAGCATTCAGAATACACGGACAGAATATCACCATGTTTTACGACTGCGCGAAACACGCCAGCAAACCCCTGCTAAGAACAAGATGGCCACAGATTCCAACCAACTCCAAAATGACAGTGGGCCCGTACTTTGAGGTGAGTACACAAGTACAAACATATAAAGAAATAATAATGAATAAGATATATGGCAATTCATTTTCTTAATGAATACAATATCATAAATGAACTGAAAAAGTGGATTAATAAAGTATCGTAATTTGTTTGTTTTCAGGGCGAGATCGAACAGTTGTTGATCTCTGACAATCCAGATGTGGCGGGTTTACAATGCGGTCAGATAGGAACACTACCAGATACGGTAAGTTTCTAATTGATTTTTTTTTTCAATACAATTCTTGCATTTTAATATTTTGATAGTTGACGAATTCTCTATTTTTGACCACACACGAACAAGTTCTGACAAAAAACTGTTTCTTGTGTTTTACAGGGAGTAGAAATGAAAGACAGCCATGAGATGGAAACCATAACAACAACCACGGATAAACCAGGACAAACAGGTACATATAGTTTTGTTAGACTTTTACCTGAAAATAATGAATTTTCCAAAACAAATAGAGTGTCTTAAGCCCAATATTATTTAAGTTGCTATTTTAGTTTGTTAAATAATTGATGATCAGTGCACTGATTCATTTGGGTAAATGCAATATACCATATTTTTGTTTTAAGAACCCAATTCAAAATGTTTTCTCCCACGTATTTGTTATAAAAATGTATTGAATTATTTACAGAAAGACGAGTTAATTTTGAGTGGTCTGAATGGTCGTCATGTAGTGTAAGCTGTGGTCGTTGCCTGCAGTCACGGAGCCTGTACTGTAGGAGTAATCAGGCTGACCCCTCTGCCTGTATCCCTCGTCACATCCCCCGGTTCCAGACACGGCCATGCCGCCTACAACACTGCACACGTAAATACTTAAACACCTCTTACATTTTTTTTCTGTTCCTTAAAACTCTAATAGAGCTTGGTGTTATTGGCTTTTGTTCACAAAATATGAACAAAACTGTTATAAAACCACAAATGTTCGTAAGCACTTAACAAGAAAACACTTTTTTTTTATTGATTTCGTTTTCAGTTTCATTTGATTTTACAAAATATATAATGTATGCTCATATTTGTTGTAGGTAATTGCAGATTACCGTGTATGAACGGTGGAGTTTGTGACCAGTATGGACGATGTTTGTGTAAAGTTGGTTATACTGGAGAGCAGTGTGAAAAAGGTAAGAAATTCATTAATGTGTCTGAAATCAACACTTTAACAATTATATCGTTATACGGTTATTTCCCATTATCCGATGTTTCGATGTTTAACTTACCTTGGCCTTACATATATTGTTAATATATCTGATATTATACATTTATTCCTGTATCCAGCGTGACATCTATCATGTTATCAAGTTTTCTTTATGAGATTCATCTTCTCTTTCCAGCTGTGTGTGATCCACCGTGTCGTAATGGTGGATATTGTATCTCCCCTGGCCAATGTTCCTGCCCTTATGGGTATCTGGGACCAGACTGTACTCGTGAGTACATTAGGCTTTAATTTACTTGATCACATCCTTTTTACTTAATATAACTATTTGCTACCCTAACTTGAGAAGACGGCATTCTAAGTAAATCGTTTTCTTATTGTAAATGAGATTTCTAGGGAAATTATTACTGGTGCTAATGAACAATACTAAATTATCCTCTTTTTCACGGTTCACTATTTCTAAAACCCCCTAACCATGGTAATTAATACACTTGTTTTTACTTTATTTTCAGCATTTTGTCAAGTTCAATGTTTAAACGGCGGCTCCTGTGTGGCACCCGATGTGTGTTTGTGTCCCTCAGGGTTCACAGGTCCCATGTGTGAAAAAGGTGAGAAAAACTATCATGGAGGGAATCCTAAATTTTACTTTTTGTAATGGGAAAAAAGAAGGTTTTATTTGTAAACATTTCACATTACTTAAAACCAGAATATCGTCATGTTGTTAATAGACGTCTTTCTTGTTTATGTTTTAGCTATGTGTGAGCTAGAGTGTATGAATGGTGGACAATGTATAGGAGCTAATAAATGTGCCTGTAGACATGGATATACCGGACCAACATGTCAACAACGTAAGTCATTTCAGCTAAAGCTGTTGTAATACTAATAACAAAATTTGTAATATTAGTAATAAATTATAATCGTTCGGTTAATTGTCTTGTAAATAATCTGCAAAAGCTCTGAAATCATTTGAAATCAATCAAGGTCAAATCTTAACAAACAGCACGTTTATGTTGTAGCCGTGTGTAATCCACCTTGTGAGAATGGTGGCGTCTGTGAAAAACCTTACCAGTGTTCTTGTCGATCTGGAACCATAGGCTGGTTCTGTGAACATTGTAAGTACGTTTTTATCATTGGGAAAAACTGTCTTGCCGATCCCGTTATAATGTATTCAGTTATTTCGATAAAATATATAAATACTGTAATATCAAACGATTCAAAATATTTCATACTATAAATGTGTTTCTGACAACGAGACGTTAATATTGTTATTAATTTCTTGTTTTCAGTTACCTGTAACAAACGATGTAAAAACGGTGGTGTTTGTGTTGGACCAAACAAATGCTCATGTCCGACTGGCTTCCGGGGCTCTAGATGTCAAAAACGTAAGTCATTTAAATGATATGTAGATATATGTGTTCAATAGATTTTTGAGTTACATTCACATTACGCATAATTACATAATCTTTTCACAAAGGGAAATCCTTTAATGTGAAAATAAAATATTGTGGTTTAATTAATTTAAAGTAAAAAAAAATAAGCTAACGTATGAAGTAAACTGTCACACTTGTGTTTGTTTTCTTTTAAAACAACTGCTTAACTTGTCTTTACTTATCTTCCACAGGTGCCTGTCGGGGTGGGTGTTTAAATGGTGGTCGATGTGTCAGAAAGAGAAAGTGTGAATGTCCACTTGGCTTCAGAGGAAAACGATGCCAGAAGAGGTAAAGACACTATTACCTTTATTGCAATATAATAAATGATTATGTCTTGTTGCGTAATTGTTCCTGCGATTTTGAAAGGCTGCCATTTGTTATAAGTTCGTTATATTTCAATTATGAGGAATGGAATTGCTGCTGAGATTGTTTGTTGTCTAACAAAGCTAAAATGTAGAAATATGTCTACGATTGTTTCAGCCGGATGTCCATGTCCTTTCAGGAATTGTCGATAAGAAGGTTATCTGGAACCTTTCGTCAAGACCTACCGGAAGTCGGTGAGTGAGATGTGGACCATGGGGAACTCACACATGTCTCAAAACTAGGTAATTTTTTATTCAACATACGCAACCTACGATAGCATATTGAACGACGGACAATATGTTGGTCAATGTATATAGATCTTATTTAGCTTTTGATTGAAAGTACATTCATATTTTGAGAGAGATTCTTTTTTGATTGCAGATTGCGACACGTGACGATGGCCCGATAATTCTTCAAGACCGTGTATAGATGTGTCTGAACACCACTTGTGAGTTTGACACAGTGGATACATCAAGAGGTTCCTGATACATACATGACATTCGGTCATTATGAAGGTTCTGCAATAATTTGCTGCCTGTCAGACATACAAACGGGAATTCTATGGTGTTTTTGATACCTGGCCATAGATTGAGTGTCGGTGTATTTGCTTAGGCTGGAGGCCATGCAGTTAGAGAACCTAGACAAAAGTATAGGTTGATCGTCCATGCATTTGTTAAATCTAGAGGATGTCGGAGACTTTGAAGACATCGAGTTTAAGATTGTACCATATCGTTACCGTCTATGCCGTTGTCGAGACTCGTGTACGAACCAAGGACCGTAAAGTAATTCACGTACATACCAAGACCGTACAACATCCGGTTAAGCGTGTCATAGACCAACAGTCTACGTCTTCGTCGAGACAGAGGGGGCATTGAGTCTCCCTATCGAGCGACCAACGATACAAATGAAGAGTGATGGAAAAGGGGTTCTAAAGTCGACTTCTCATGCATTTAATGATACTTTAGGACATAGAGTCAAAGGCAGTCTTTGTATGGATCATGTTGCCGTATTTGAAAAAATATACTCGAAGTTGATCTCATAGATCAATTGTCCACACAGATATTGAGAATGAAACACATGAGCCTAACATGACCTGATTGACGAACCTTATAATGTATAGAATAATGATGCTGTCCGCAAGACTGAAGGACATTTGAACCATTCCACCCAGGCCGTTGTCGCCACATGAAAGGCATAGAGCCTCAGATGGCTTCATAGACCAGGCGCCTTGTACGAGCATGGGCTGGTCCTATAGATAACAGTTTGGCCATAAGACTTACTTACAAAAGCAGACAAGATTTAATACGATTGTCTGCAATTTCCTGGAAATCAGTCTTTTTGTAGATTTTATGTTGCCAATTCCCAGTACATTGTTTGCCATATAATGATCCTGTCCAAGAGTTTCTCTGATAAAAGGACGTAACTTTTCCATCTTTTGTAGTACACTATATCAGTGGTCTAAACGGATAGTGGAATGCAACCCATACTTTAAACTCCAAGGGACGAACTACTCAAATGGCCTTGGACACCAGCCAAACTACAGACATCAAATTCCTGTAACAACTATTATATATATTATATTTGTAACGCTGATGTTAAGATGTTTTTGTCAAATATTTACACATGCATTAACCCAGATATCTCTCGGTCATTTAAATGTTTATATCGGCTCGCTGTGGAATGTAGACACAGTTATATCCAAGTTTGTTTAGGTCTTTAAGACATAACCGATGACCTTGCGTTAACTGTTTAGATCGAATCTCTGTTTAGTGTGAACTCTCTGTATTCTGTTCATTCATAGCAATGGAGGAGTATTATTTTACCAAGAGAACTTACACCTCACGTGACATTTTCGGTTATTTTATGTAGCTGCCCTGTGTTGGAATAAACTGCCTTCAAACGTGAATTCAGCGCGACTTTGAATTCTTGCCAATCGACCAGTACGCTTAGTTGAAAGACAGAACTCAGAGCTATTCGATAAATATTTTTATTGACCCTCTGTGACGTAAATACTGTCTGTTATATTCCAATCTTATTCTCTATTGATCTTTGATCCATTTATATCAGTGGTTGGTGCATTTGAATAATATGGTTCATAGCAATGTCATTTCAGGTATACGGCGTTTGCATAATCGAACATGAAACGCCCTCGTCTCGTCTAATAATAAACCCCAAATATATATATCTATACCAGCATGAGTTTCTCTTATTCTATGTAAAGACAATCTGATGTTATCTGTTGAACCACTGTTTTCTAATGCTGTCGACAACCTGTACAGATCACTCATCAGTAGTTTCCGACTTCTGGTGCTTCTGTCTTAGGATAATAAAACCTTAAAGGACAACCCAGTGATATTCCATCAGATGTCACTATTTGTAATGTGCAATTTCAAAGATATGTGCTTGTATTTTGTTGGTCCCAATGTCAGCATAACGGAGAACGGGCTATTTTGGATATCGGTAGTAACGTCTGAAGCGTAATATCACACCGACTTTAACATTATATTAAAAGCTTGCGCAAAAAAGCATTTTGAACCTTTTATCTCGCAAATATACTATATCCATATACACATAAGCTTATTCGTGTAGCAGACAGGTTTGATTGTACGAAGGTCAATCAGTATGAGTGTATGGTGAATAATTTAATGGCTTCGTGAATTTGTGAATTATGGAATATTGGAAGATGCTCAGCTATAGTTAGTGGTCTTCATGTAAAGCCTAATAAATTAAATCTGAACAAATTAATCGGATATTCTTCTGACACAAACGGATCATTTTTCTGACACAAACGGATCATTTGTCTGATCCCATCTGAAGTCCATAATATTAACCTGTTATTAATGGGGCTGAGGATAATAGGATGTATTATGATATGTAATCCAGCCATAGCTGGGTATTGTACCTCATGTCATTAACTTTTATTAATCTGATATTATTCCTATTCAGGTCTTCGCGAGAACACTGTTTAAAGTACATTAAGTGTTTTTAAGCACTGCAGCGTCTAGACTGGGTTTTCGTTTTTTGAATGGGATAACAATATCTGAAATTGATTCTAGTTCAGAACTTTTGCAGGCCAATACCCATGCGGGAATCGAAACCACGACCCGGCTACCCGGCCTTCTTTTACGGTTCATTCCGCTAACGCCGACATTCCGCTAACGTATACGAAAAAATTGAAAATTTGAGTATGCGTTAGCGGAATAGTGAATTTTTAGGCA
>JAVFBZ010035309.1:0-12414 GCA_032466195.1 Katharina tunicata
GTTAAGTTTCCAGGTGTGAAACTTGTTCTTGTGTTGAGTTTCCAGGTGTGAAACTTGTTCTTGTGTTGAGTTTCCAGTTGTGAAACTTGTTCTTGTGTTGAGTTTCCAGGTGTGAAATTTGTTCTTGTGTTGAGTTCCAGGTGTGAAACTTGTTCTTGTGTTGAGTTTCCAGGTGTGAAATTTGTTCTTGGGTTGAGTTTCCAGGTGTGAAACTTGTTCTTGTGTTGAGTTTCCAGGTGTGAAACTTCTTTTTGTGTTGAGATTCCAGGTGTGAAACTTGTTCTTGTGTTGAGTTTCCAGGTGTGAAACTTGTTCTTGTGTTGAGTTTGCAGGTGTGAAATTTGTTCTTGTGTTGAGTTTACAGGTGTGCAATTTGTTCGTGTGTTGCGTTTCCAGATGTGAAATTTGTTCTTGTGTTAAGTTTCCATGTGTGAAACTTGTTATTGGGTGGAGTTTCCAGGTGTGAAATTTGTTCTTGGGTTAATGTGACTTAATGCGGTACGGTTAAAGTGAGGTCCGCGCAGCAGCTGTTCCTAGACACCTATTGGCCAGGACGATACATTTTGATTGTCCAATCCGATTTTCGCGTAAATTGTTCTGAAGTTATTCTGCTATTTTCTTTCCATCATTCCATGGCGGAAAATCCTTTTTGCTGATTCCCGGTCCGTCCATTTTCAATCGTATCCGTCCAAGTCACAACGGACGGCCAAAAGAGTCCGAAGTAAGCAGAACAAGAAGAGTAACTTCGATCCATTCGGAAAGCAGAGACTGTCCATGTAACTATGTTTTTGAACAAAATCAATTTATTGTTATGTTTTTGTGAGCATGCAAATTGTACTTGCGTTTTTTTTTTCTTTATTGGTTGCTGTCAAGGCTTCTGTAGTTTGAATCTTGCTGTGTAATGTTTGTCTGTTAGCAGATTCTGTTTTGGTAATAGTTCATACAGTTAAGTAGATCATTTATACACTGTACAAAGTAACCTAGTTTAGGCATACATCATTCCATTGAATGGAGGTGCCAATAATTTAAATAAGTAAGTAAGACTGTCCATGATAATAAAAATTGATGCAGAGTTGGACTCCGTAACACCAAGCAGGGAGGGGTTAAAGTGATAAATGGGGGAAAACACAATTACACACGTGACTCGTGGGGCCGCAAAGGAACGTGATCTCATTATATCTTCTCATTTATTCATTTGATTTATTGGCCTTCTGCTTTGCAGTCGCTTTAACACAATATTTAGATAAACAAATTGGTAACCCGTTTGGCTTCTTGTTTTTATAATATTATATCAGATTTAAGTTTTTTTTTAGTAAATTGTATAGATGCTATACATTGATTGAGAACAAAAAAGCAGTGTCGTTTGAAAAAACACTATAAAACAAAGTAAGAAAAAATCACTTGGATTCTGTTACGGTTTCTTTTAAAGTTTAACGATAAGGTCTCGCAATGTAACTTTATTACGACTTTTCAATAAAAAAACCCCAAGGACTGTGCGCTTGTTAATCTGTTGTGCATCCATATGATGGCCTTCGTTCCCTTCGTCAGCCAAATTACAGGCATGTTTAGATGGATGCGACGGATGTGATAGATCTGTAAGTCTCCATTAGGAAAACCAAGTATGGCCCTAGAGAAAACTGTTTGTAAAAGCCAATTTAATCATTTCAATAGTACGAGTGGCTTAATTGTGTGTTACCGGATAATTTGATTTGTTACATAGGTGTCCGGCCAGTCGTATCCTACTTAATTTATTGATTTGATTTATGTTTAGGGCCGCGCCGTGCCTCAGTTGATTGAGCGTTGGACTACGTCAAGTCAAGTGAATCCCCGTCACTTCACCCGGGATAAGTTCAACTGCCCCTATTAAACTTAGGTATAAGCCTACAAGGGAAGTTTCCCGGCGGATGCGGAGATAGCGGGTTGGTTTTTACAAGGTTTTCTTCGCGGGTTTCAATCTGTCATATTAGCCGTCATATAAGTCAAATACTCTAGACTACGATATTAAACACCAATCGAATAAATAATAAAATGATATACCCCACGAGTGGTTTATTTCATTTCAGTTCTTTGTATTTGATATTAATAAAAAAATGTCGTACTTATGACGACTTTGCATCGCCAGTTTATGGCGGAAAACCGGAAATAAACAAGATATAAGAAAAAACAATATGTTTAATCAATCATTTTATGGTTAATTTTATTTGTCATGTACCGGTAATATCTATGTTGAGGAGCCCCAAAGCCTCACGTGCCCTGAAGCAAAGACACTGGGACACTTTAATTACATATGCTACAATACATATTTTCTTAAGTCATTACGCTTTTATTTTAAACTTTGAAGTTTAAGCAATACTGCTATATTTCAGCTTCGCTCATACCTTATATAACCCTAATACGGTGTTTAACGTCGTGCGCAAGAGTATCCATTCATACGTAATTAGATGAAAACAGAGAATAAAGCTCAAATAAAATATTTTTCGATGTCATGAGCCACCGTGCGGGTGGTTGGGAGGGAACCTCCTGTGTCCTGGTGCTCTCTGAGCGTACGGACATCTGGAAGCCGATTGGATGAAGTGTCCTGTTTTTAGCCAGCGTCGTTTTAGGTTGGTTTTTCTTTACACATTGATCTGGCACGCCGTAATATGAAATACTTTAACTACGATTTAAAACCCCAATCAAACAAACGAACAAGCAAAAAAACCTAAGCCACTCTTTGAGCTTCCCTCTTATAATGTGTGCTGAGCACTGCATAAAATACTAATCAAACAATGCGGGTTTAAAAAATGGTAAAACAGCGTGCGAAAATCAAGGGATGTTTAAAGATCTAGGCATAAACCAGTTTATATAAACCCTTCTAGACGACACTCACAACACTTTGTGCCATCACACGAGAATCAGAGCAGTCGATATAAGATGCCGTTTTTTTAAACTATGCAGCATTAGCCGACATGTAATCTAAAGTGATTGTTAAATTCGCAAGACTCGCCGCTGTAACCACTATGATTAAAAGCGAGCTCTCTCCTAAACTCTCGCCGGTGATTAAAGGGTATAAGCGCCAAGCAATCCGATTAGAAACTAAAATACCGCCGAGGAGCTGCTGCATGGATGGGAATTTTGCGTTTTTCTGGTTATTTAGGTATAAAGTAAACGCCCACGAAAACACATAGTATGAAATGATGCGGACCTAAATTGGGTAGGCTTACAAGCATGACTGTCACAGTGAAGATTTTACTAACAGTCGAGCATATACCCTAGGCGTATCTGTTGCAAGGTGCGAGGTATGCCAAGCGGAACGTGTGAAGTACGCAGATTCGCTCTGCAAGTCGCCCCTGTAATTTTCACGGATTGTAGGAGAAATTCTGGCAGCGAGAAATGCTTCGTCAGCACCAAGAATCAATAGAGATGTGTCGATCATGTATTTTACGTTAACATGTCCCTTGATTATCTTGTTGTTGTTGGCTTGCACTGAATTGACAGGAACGTCTGATACTGGAGACGGTAAGTGGCAGGGGTCTACGCTTTATAGTATGAACTATGTCCGCGAGCAACACATATGTATATAAATAGTTAAACAGTATTATTGGTTTTCATGAACAACACTTAATTTGGTCTGTTCGCTGTGTGATATTAGCCGCGCTAATAGGTATTTTATTTATATGATTAATAGTGGTTTATATGAAGGGTTGTTCTCTGCTCGGAAAATAACGGTCGTCCAAGTGCCATTGGTGGCATACATAGCTCCACAACTTCAGCCAAAAGGTATACAACACTTCAGGCCTATATCATGATGTAAGCCGCTACCAGCATGTAAGCTCACCTGCTTGGAAAACTGGGCCAAGGTAATTTTGGGTTTATCTAACCAAGAACCATATATTATGTCAAGTGACAACTTGTTTTCCACGGTATACCTTTTTCAAACCTTCTGGATATCTGTTCAGTATGAAGTTTAAATAATTTAATTACTGAAACTGTCTAGCTATATATTGAAACTTTTCTGGTATTTCTGGTATCTTTGTCCTAGTAAATAGTCGATTTTATTGTATTTAATATGACAGTCCTTTAGCTAGTGAATAGGTCATTTTATCAAGCGAATAACCTATATCGAGTATTCTGTATATAGGTAGGTTACACGATCGATAACTATTGTTTCCATCTCGGCTCGCGTCCTGCTAACCACCGCCATGACAACGCGATGTTTGGATCAGTGCATGTCTCTTAAAAATTTTTGTGTGTCTTACGTTCCTTAATGTTTAGTCTAAATTGTTTTCGTCCGCGTCTCAATTTTCTCTACTTTTCGTCTGTTTTCATAATTGTATATATAGTCAATTGTTCCTTAAAACATTGACTGATGAACAATTCTGTTTAACTTGGATAACTCACCAAACGTGACACATGCACACTAGCCTTATATCTATAGGTCTTCTGACAGTATTGCGCACTATTATAAGCATCGATTTGTGCGACGATAAAAGAACACATAAATTTAACAAATATTGTGTATGTTTGTTATACGCGACCTATTTTACGTTCAACAAAAATATCTATTAAGTTACAGATGTATACGTCTTTATAGCGCAGGGAATATCGGAATGTACTTAGTTGAATGGATCGTAACAGATGTTTGCCTTGTACAAATAGGAAAATATTGTGTTGGCGTGAGTCAACATTGGAGAATAACCTACCGTTAATGTATGTGTACAGAACGTCTAGGGTTTGTGTACCGACACTCCAGCAAGTGGCCATATACCCACTATCAGCGCTACAGTTGTAACACAAGTCCATTAAGTAGAAGTGTTCTGGTGTCAATTAGCTGGACTAAACTCACTCCTGGGATTCCACTGAGCGTTTCGACGTCACATGCTGTATTTCAAAGTATTCATCATTGTCAACGTAACTTGTGAATCTTCTGTGAGACTAACGTTTACCCATGTACCGGTCATCCTCGTTCTCATTCAAGCTGGTTTCTGGTTTTTTCTCGCACCTACTAAACTGGCTTCCTGCATTTCGGAAACCAGCTAATTCTAAAAAACGGCGCAGGAAAGATGGCGTTCATAAACAGAAGAGCTTCGATTTATTACGTTTCCGCTGTGAAACAGAAGATATGCGAATTTCACCTTTGGTCAAAGACAAAAATAAGCTACTTTGCGAATAACAGCTCCTCAAAGTGTTTTTTAGTTCGTTTCAAAAAGCTTCATTATAGTACTAGCTCAGCATTATTCATATAACTAGGGTGGAGTTTTTATGCCCTGCACGGTGGTACCTCTAATCACGTGACAATTAGTGAATATTCATTAAAATTACTACGAAAAGTACCCAACTACAATGTCTCTTACCACTGTGACAGGTGACTTTCTCTTGGGGAAATTTGTTGCATAATATTAACGGTTATCCAGATACAAATAATTTGGCACATAAAAAGCCATCCACTGAGCTAGACTAATGGATTACAATGATTGATTACAAGATGATTAAAAAATTCTGCAATTATAGGACACTGTTTTTGCGAAACATTTTATGACGGTTTATCAATTCACACGAACTTAAAATTCCAGCTGTTACCTAGAAAATATCTAAATATTCCGTAGAGAACTGTGGCAATGAAGTTTTGAGTTTAAAAAAAGTAAAAAAAAAGGTGGGGAGAATTTTTTGGAAAAGATTTTATTGCAGATGTAGGTCATCTCAAACGTGGTCTATGCAGCTATTTTAAGATGCTACAGAAAACCGTTCTCTATGGGTAATCACCGTTTAAGCTGACGGTCATCAGTCTTACGGTAGAAGCCGATTAACTGACTGCCAAACTGCCAATTTCCTCCGCTAAGCGACACTAGGGAGCAAGGAGAACGCCTGGCGGCACGTAATAAAACTGTGCCTAGTGTCAAAAAACTTCGTAACATGGTATATGTAGCCATTGGTGGTTTTACTGTTTCATCTTAAACGAAAAAAAACCACAGTGTATACAAATTATTTTTAAATGTTTTGCAAATATTAGAAGAAAAAAAAAAAGAATTGTGAGAAGAATTTTTATCTATGAGCGCCTTATACAGAAAATCCCCATTAAGGCTCCAATTACCAAAGCAAAATAGCATTTACTGTTAAAAGATGTTCTTTGAATCTGTTTTACCGTTGAACGTAAACATTTGTATTTCAGTGAAGAACTGCGAGACGGGAGAACACAGATGTGGTCAGAATTCTGTATGTGTCACTACCCAGACAACGTATGAATGTAAATGTGAGGAAGGCTTTCAGGGACCTTACAAATCATTCAGGAACGTCTTCTATTGTACAGGTTAATTATTGTCTATACTTTCTGTTTAATCAATCAATCAACCAATCAATCAATCAATCAATCAATCAATCAATCCATCCACCCATCTCGGCTCCATTTGACAGTTTTTTTCATATAAGTTCAAAAATATATAATCCTGGCTCAATAATGCCGATTATTTCAAGCGGATGAATTGTCTGGATTCATTTATTTATATATTTGATTGGTGTATAATTTCGTCATCACGAGTAATTGACTTCTATGACGACTTAGCGTTGCCGTTCTATGGTGGAAGATTGTTAAGAAACCTCATCAAAACAACCCTGCGATCTCCGCAGCCACCGGAAAACTTTCCTTGTATACCTAAGGTAGGTAAGGTAATTCGACCATTTACCTGGTAGCCTACAGTAACGAATTGGCCCGAGTTGCAGGCTATAGCTGCGGTTACACGAGGAATTGGTGGGTCTAAACCGGCTCTGATCAGGATCAGATTTATGTTTGCAATTACTCGGGCAGAAAAAGGTGGACTAAATCTGATCCGGATCAGAATGGTCCGCCATTTTGGACCCACGAAATTCGATGAGTAAAAAAAAAATCATCATCAGTTTACTTCACCTGCATGGAGGGGGCGTTTTTGGAATGCCGTGACGTTTGTGTGGCCATTCGCTCAGGCTAACTGGCAGTTTGACAATATTCTTGCGACGCTTTCTTGCAGGGCTGTTAAATGTGCCAAGAACATCACCTGTAGGTGAACTAAGCTGATGCGGATTATATTTTACCCATCAAATGTGGTGGGTCTAAAAGGCGGACAATTCTGATCCGGATTAGATTTAGTCCACCCTTTTCTGCGTGAAAAAACGCAAACATTCATTTGATCCGGATCAGAGCCGACTCAGACCCACAAATATTAGCCGTGTAACCGCGGCTCATATCGATTATTTACGGGTGCCGTGTAACAACAATCTGCCATTAATAGGTGAACTAAAATAAGTATCATCATAGCCAGCTTACTTTAGTTCACCTTTTCGATGCTCGTGTAACCTCGGATGTACAGTCTTTTGTGAACATTCCATTCACAAATTATTTAACAAAAACAACTCGCAAACAAATTGGCTGAAATGTTGTTTGACGAGTATCTCGATATCTGATACTGAAATAACTTACGTTAAGCATTAATAGGCATTGTACGCATTGGGAAGAATAAAACAAAGACATAAAAAGTATATAATAATATCATGACGTTCTTGTTTTGCAGATATTGACGAGTGTCAGACCCTATCGTCACCATGTGGCTCTAATTCCGAATGTACCAACACCAATGGGGAACATTACTGTACCTGTAAATTTGGCTTTTCCAGCCCCACCAGTGACGGAAAACACTGTACTACAGGTTGGCAGATATTCAATCATTTCTTCGCACGTTTGTTTATTCATTCATTTATTCGCATTTCTGTTTTTTCCTTCGCCCGTCCGTCCGCCTCCCGCCCGTCTATCCACCCACCCATCAGTTGATATATTTAACAGTATTATAATAGGATACGGGTTTCTCCTGGTCTTTTGACTGGGGCTGCGCCTTGGCCCAGTTCGTTGAACGTCGGATTGCCTCACTTTTCCCCTTCACTGTAACCGGCAGGCTAGGAAGGTTCGAATCGCCCTGTAGACCCTGGAAAACAAATGAGGTTTTCCGGTGGCTGCTGAGATCGTTAGATGGTTTTGACTAGGTTTTTCCCCGGGTTTCCACCATATGCATATAAGTGATATACCCTTGAGTACAATGCTAAGCACCAACATCAACTGAATAAATAAATTAATATTTGTTAGGTGCCAAAACTGTCCATACTGACACCCGATCCGATATCACCAGGTCGCTGTGTCCCATAGCTATTCGGCCAGGTTAATGAGGTAGACATAACCTTCTGGCCCTGTTATAATCGGCTTACATTCTAGTTGAACATTATATATGTAGCGAAAGCACGATTTCAATGCTTTCTGCTTGGTTATACGGGGATTCTTGCAATGTTTAGTTCGATACCAGTATCCCAAACCTTAGTGTAGTTTCAGTTTCTACTATGAAACCTTAAAACACAACTTGTTTCTACAGTTGAGGCAATTATATGGCAATAATTGCCAAAAAAACCCATTATCTAAATACATAATTATATAGCGCAGTTTCAGAGAGCCGATTAATTGTGTATGTATTTTGATTGAAGTATTGTGCTAATTGTTAAAGATAATGAGTTTTATTTTGTACATAAACTGTTATTATAGGCCTATTATTTACCAGCACTAGATGAACTGTTTTCTATCGCAGTTATTAACAAATGAAATATTACAGAATACATTCACTCATTTTTCTCCAGCGCTTAGTCAATCATCATTTGAGCGAAATAACACTGGAATGTATCTTAATAAAATGTGTTTAAGGAATACACCACACGAATTGCAGCTGAGGAATCCTGTACATGTAGGCAGTTTTAAGGTCAAATAGACGTCTTGCCTTGTGGATTATGAACCTTTTCAGTGATATTATCAAATCTGATTTTTCTTTGCAGATGTGAACGAATGTGACCTTTTAGACAACCCTTGTGGACAGCATTCAGACTGTACTAACACGTTTGGTGGTTACGTCTGCACGTGTCGTCAAGGTTACGCCAGTTTGTCTCGAGATGGCAAAAACTGCGAAGGTACGAACAACACTTTGCTCCGTAAAACAAAAGCCGTGACATTAATGTTATTTTCCCTTATTATTTAGAGTTAAACAGCGTTAATGGAAATTTCATGTCAAAGGAGATGTTAATATTTTTTCGAAACGATATTGAAAGTCTCTTTCTAAGAGCACGTCACAATGCCCCCCAAGGCTCAGTTGCGCCTGCGTTAAAAGAGAAGTAAACCATAAAAATAAAAATGAGCTAAAAACTAAACACTGTTTCAAGCAGTTTAACAATTAGTATTATCAGTTTATGGAATTATTTTAGTATCCCGCGAGATCACACTAAGGCATTTCACTTAAATAGTTACTTACATTGGACATTTCTAGTCTCATTACCAGTTTGTAATCAACATCAGTGGCAAAATCCTGTGTTTCCCATGTACGGAAACCGAACCGGGAAATTGTCACAGAATATTTAACAACAGGACCTTTTATATGCATTGCAGGCAATCCACTTTGTGTGCAGTAGGCCTATATATTAAATTAAACAACTGCGAGTGTTTGTCGTGTCGGATATGAATATTGCTGTAACAATAAAAAGCATATTATATTTGAACAGAAATCGATGAGTGCAAGACAGGAGACATTTGTGGAGAGAATTCTGTCTGTGAGAACACTGGTGGAGGTTACTCGTGCGCCTGTGAGGACGGATTCGTCAGTCAATCCAGAGATGGCACTTTCTGTACAGGTCAGTAACATTCTTTACCTTATTCATTAATCTGATAGCAAATATGAACCCTCAGAAATTGGACACCTTTCTTATTGTTTACTAGCTTGCTTCCGATTTTGTTCGTGTTTCTCCGAGTCATGCTGTGGACGTTTTCTTGTTATTCATCAACTTGCCTCCCATGTGTTGGTATTTCTCTGAGGCCTCCTGTGGAAGTATTCTTGTTTCTCCTCATCTTGTTTCCGATGTTTTTTTTTCTCCTCAACTTCCTTCGGATGTGTTCTTGTTTGTCCAAAGCTGCCTGCAACGTTTTCTAGTTTCTGTTAATCTGCTTATCGATATTTCTTGTTTTCTCTTAAGCTGACTTCGTATGATGTCGTTTTTTTCATTTCTTTACTAGCTTTTCGTATTTTCTTGTTCAGATGCATGGCCTAAGATATAGTTTCTTATTTCCCCTGAGCGAGATTTCGATATGTATGGCTTTTGTATTTGATTGCTTGATTGGGATTTACGGCGCACTTACGGTTATTTCACTCATATGACGACGTGTCAGCCAAATGGGTGTAGTAAACCATTCTCAACGAGACTGGCAACATAAAGGACAAGACCCAAAACAGGACTCCACAGACAGATCGGGTTTCTAGTGCCCCTTAGCTCAGAGAGCCCTACGGCACAGGAAGCTCCCGCCAACCACCCGCATGGCATTTGTAAGAATTGTGTTTTTTCCGATAAAATGACAAAAAGAAACCGAGCTGATTTTGTAGATGGAAACCCATTGGCTCAATGGATGGCGGCAGATGGAAAACAGATTCTCTGAGTAAAATGTTTGACCATTTGTTATTAAAATCTATATACAGCTATCTCGTTTTGCAGATGTGAACGAGTGTTTAGAAGATGTAATGTTGTGTGGTGCTAATGCAGAGTGTGTGAATATTGCTGGAAGCTATGGATGTTCCTGTCTTAAGGGGTTTACTATTGTGGACGGTCTCTGTGAAGGTGAGTATAATTAGCCTATGTGGATAAAGAAAGTTGTTAAGGTTAGGGCTCATTTTTAACAGGCTGTCAAGATAGTTAAAAATGGGATGATTCTTTGGACAAAATAATTTATTTATTTGATTGGTGTTTAACGTCGCACTCAAGGGGATTTCACTAAGATGACGATTGCGTTGCCGCGGAGTAAGGTGGAAAATCGTGAAGAAACCTAGTAACAACCACCGTGTGATATCCGCAGCACAACGGGACATTTCCCTTAGCTAAGGTTAATCGCTGATACGGGGTACAGTGAAAGAGACTCAGACATCCCTCACTCAACCAACTGAGCCACGGCGCGGCATGAAGAAATAAAGCTGTACCCTTAGTTCAAACGTGTAAAAGAAGATTTAGCTTCACCTCTCTTGATAATGCTATATTATTTGGTTAATTATATTAATATCATATAGTGCTATTTATACACCGATCCGCCTATTATTTAATCATGTTATTTATGTTATGTGGATTGTTATATAAGATGACGGTAATCATACCAAACAGCCAGTGATTAGATTGATTGTGCAAAGTTTGAATAGATAATAAGAGACTAAAAACTGTTGTAGGATTTTGTAAAGCAACACTTTTCTTGATTGTTTTTATATGAGCTTATCGAAGACATGAAAACGTTGGAATTTTGTCTCCACCGAGATTCGGTCTTTTTATGTTTTTTAAACGAAAAGGCTATGAATATTTCAGCGTGTACGTCAACATCGGAAAAGATAATGACAAAATGGACAGGATGATAACAGCATGATATTCATTTAAATAATGGTGGGCTATACAAAGTCCATAGGCGACGCTGACTTAAGACAGCTAAGTGACATTATATCAGTAGCAGTGACATCAATTCACTTAAGCTGTTCTTTCTTTGTCGGAAAGACAACAGGAAGTGCTACGTAAAACCCCACAAAACCAATCAAACAAAACTGCCCACCTCTTCAATGGAATCAAATCTGATTTTTTTTTTACAAAATCCAGAGTGATGATTGTATAAATTCTGTATCATGACCATCTACGGAAAAGCACGTTTGTTCCAGTGGTTTTTGATAAGCCTGGATTTACAGTAATGGAAGACATACCGAATTTCGGTACAGCGTTCGGGTACATGTGGTACTAGTTCTCAGAATAGTGTAATACATAAACACAAGCTTACTAAAACGTTAAGAAAACTATCAAAATTTATTAAATGCATCGTTCATATAGAAGTAAATAAATCCATTTGACAAGAAGAATGGCATTCAAATGTTTCCTTCTAACTGTACAAAAACATGCGTTCATCTATAAAAGCCTGTGTTAAAATTAAAACATCCACCAAACACAATTTCTTATTACTTTGGGCAACATGCAGCTACTTATATATTTCTTTAGGTTTAACAATCTGAGCGTCAAAGAACAAGGCTTGTGTTACACTAATATTTTTATTCCTTGTGAACAATATATATTGCTTTTGGGGCTGGACAAAACTTATATGCCATGGATAAGCTTTGGTTTTAAGGCAGGCCTTTATTGTGATTACCAACTAACAATCAATTTTAATATATCATTATATTGTATTTCAGACAAAGACGAATGCTCGGGTAATCCTAAAACATGCGGCGAAAATGCTGAATGTATAAATACAGACGGAGCTTATCATTGCACGTGCTACGCTGGTTTTCAAAAGATTCGACATAATAACAAACAGTGTACGGGTAAGTGTAAACTCTACGCAGTGACACAGGCGTACTCTGGCAACTCAATACA
>JAVFBZ010035309.1:12514-28631 GCA_032466195.1 Katharina tunicata
AATACAGAGACACAGGCGTTCTCTAACAACCCAATACAGAGACACAGGCGTTCTCTAACAACTCAATACAGTGACACAGGCGTACTCGGACAACCCAATACAGTGACACAGGCTTACTCTGACAACTCAAAACAATGACACAGGCGTACTCTGACAACTCAATACCGTGACACAGGCGTACTCTGACAACTCAATACAGTGACACAGGCGTTCTCTAACAACTCAATACAGTGACACAGGCGTACTCTGACAACTCAATACAGTGACACAGGCGTACTCTGACAACTCAATAGAGTGACACAGGCGTACTCTGAAAACTCAATACAGTAACACAGGCGTACTCGGACAACTCAATACAGTCACACAGGTGTACTCTGACAACTCAATACAGGGACACATGCGTTCTCTGACTTCAGATCATGCAACACAAATTACAATGTTAATTTTACCATGTACCATCCTACATAACATAAAATGTGAATACTGGACTTGCAAGAAACACTAAAATACTGAACTCTAAATATATCTTGTTTTCAAAGACTAAATTAATGATTTTTATTTATTTTCTGAGAATTACAAACAGCTACAAGAGCTACGAGTTGCGTTTCACTAAACATTATAAAGATAAAGCGATCAGGATAAAGGAAAGGTTATTGAAAACAGAATTATGCGAATAAACACTCCAATAAACACCTTGTTGGGCAATGTTTGTCAGCGGGATATAGCTGTAAATAAAAAGAAGAGATTTCCCATATATGTTGAGGGAAATTACACGAGCGTTTTGGGAATAATCTTTCTGGAAAACGCATATCCGCCTTCAAAGCTATGTTATATCCTACTGCTCAATTCTAGGAATACTCCTTACAAAGCTATTTTTGCCTTTTTGCGGTGGAACCGTATATTTTTTTGTTTCTCTTAATTTTACAGATGTGGACGAGTGCACAGAATTGAACGAACCGTGTGGACTGAACTCGGAATGCACGAATCTCATTGGTGGATACCATTGCGCATGTCTGGATGGATATGCGGATCAAGATGGCGATGCCACAGCTTGCATAGGTTATTGAATTAATTTAGATATTTGAAATTGCAAACTATTTATGAATCGGTTTCTTTACATACTATAGAGCTAAATCTAATATAACGTGATACGGATCTAGCATTTTTTTTTATTTTATTTTTTTTACTTTTGTTGGCTTTGACCAACAACGCCCTAACCCAACATAATTTTTAAACCAAAGTTTTCATAATTCGTCCCAAACTGAACGGTATAACACTCAGGTCACACATGTGAAATAAATGTTATCACAACCTGTTACAAATTGTTAAAAAAACACCCGATAAAGGTTTTTTGCATGGATTCCAAAGGAGATTGCCATGCGGGTCCAAGTGATTCACGAGCACGCGTTTTCCAAACTGCTTTAAAAAAACAAACCCGTTTGTTTGATTGCCCTGTCAAACTTAGGTATATAAGAAAGTTTCTGGTGGCTTCGGAGATCGAGAGGAGATTTGTTGGAGTGTTTTTTTTATTGTTTTCGACCATACATCGGCAACGTAAAGTCGTCATTCCAATGGAATACCGTATAGCACGGTGTTGAAAACCATTCAAGTAAATAGTTAAATGGTTTCATTTATCAACGAACACAGTTATATTATGAAAGTAGTGCCCGGTTCTCCAAAACCTAAAGAAATAAATGGGTGATTTATCCTTCTCAGGTTTCTTGTTAATGATAACGATGCGTTTCCTTTTATGTTGTAGGTTGCTGTTTATCTACGCACAATAATTTATTACCCTCATTCGGTCAAAATTTCCACTAACACATTACGTTCAAATAAAAAAATTAATTTCCATGCAACAAAAGAAATGAATTGAATAAATATGTTTTATTTCATTTGTAGATGTAAACGAGTGCTATGAACGGTTATCAGACTGTGGTCCACATTCTCGCTGTGAGAATCAGGATGGCTCCTACACCTGCTCCTGTATGACGGGATTCAAACACCCCGGGACATCCGGGCACTGTACAGGTAAATGCAGTTAGGCGAAATTCGAATGCTAGAATGCCTACACTTACAGAAGAGGGTACCAGAATATCTTTCTCAGAAATTGTAGTAACGGAGAGCATATTTTGTGAATTAAATTACAGTTACCTGCTGTGTTTGGACATTTTTCCTATCGTCACATGATCTTGGTCCATCCTGTACAATAACGATGAAGCTGCATGCATTTAACAGCGAATTCGTAAGCCATTCATCAACATTCTGTTCATGTTGCCATTATGTGTACAGAGTAACTCAATTATTCTGTTTATTGCAATAGTTTGACAGTTTGTCTTTTACTCATAACATTTCAATATGCTTTGCCTGTGATTGCTGTCTTTCTTGACAGTAACAAGGTCTTGTAAAACGGACCAAAATATTTCGAGCTTCTGGTTTCAGCGAATATGTTTGTCACTTGGCAGTGTAGTTGTCACAGAATACCACCAAAACCAAGAAGACGTCGCTTAACATGGAATAGCCTTACTAGAAATTAATTTCGTAAATTCATTTAGCTTAACAACCGGTCTGGTTCATTTGAACAGTCCCATATTAATACATGTTATTTTATTTATAGACACTTCGTTTCTGTACTATTAGGTAATCATTGGTGATTGTCATGTCTTGTTCCACAGACATGGACGAATGCAGTGAGTTTAGATCTCCGTGTGGCCGCAACTCTATATGCATCAACCATATCGGAGGCTACCGATGTAAATGTGAATTAGGGTTCAGAGCAAAGAGTTTTATGGATGAAAACTGCATAGGTAACAGTAGTGGTTTACTAACACATATTGCATTGAATGTTTGATGAAAAGTGCAAAGATAGCATTTTTAGCTTCTGAAACAAAATATTTACGTACTTACCAATTATTTATTATCATTTATCAGTTATTAGTCAATTATTATTACTAATTAATTTATTAGGTTCGTATTAGTTTGGCCCAATATACTAATATACTTATGGAGAATGCGGAAGTGAAAGAATATTAAATAATTTAACTGTATAAGAAAATGATGGAATTGTTTTTCGCGAGATACACTCGTGAATGTGAGATACATTCGTGAGATACACACAGCATATTCGAATGACTTTCGAATATGTTTAGATTGTCAAAGGTCATGTTCCTTTTTTTCATGTGTAAATGTTGTTTGTTTTCCAGATTCGGATGAATGCGCGCGTAATCCCTGTGGGGAAGGATCGGAATGTGTCAACTATCCAGGGGGTTATATATGTAAATGTCTACCAGGACATCACAGTGTCGATTCTGACAATAGCAAGTGCAATGGTAAATATAATCATGTCTTCGAGTTTCCTAGAGAAGAAATTTTCACGTCCGTCCGGTGTTTTTTTCTCTAGCTAGAAGCAGAATTTGGTAATTTTGCTGCAATGGTGTAGGCCATATTGGAAGGTTTTTCGTTAATGGAAAGGCCATGGATGTAGAACGAAGCTACTCAAAGTGTGTCACAAATGGGAAATGTCATGCCTGTAGTATCGCACATGTGATCACGCGAGATCTCCTATGTATTACGAAAACAAGACGGATCTCTGAGGCCTCGTGGAGACATATTTTCCGCGTGATTTGTGGGTTTAATGATTTATCTATGATTAAAGTGTTGTTATACTGACTAGTAATTATGTCCAAAATGTGTTTCGTATACGAGAAAATTGTTCATACCTTGAAAACTCGTTATTAAACGTATGGGACGTAGGCCTACAGTGTGCATTATCTGACATAATCAGCTTAAGTGGGTCGTTTTCAAAATGTCTCCACTAGGCTTCAGACATCTTTCGTGTCCTCGTCATACATATGAGATCTCGCGAGATCAGACTGGCGGTATCGGTGACAGGAGCTGCACAAAGCCTGGTTTAAACCACCCAAGGATTGGCTAGTCGCTTGAAACTCAAACTTCATGCGGTTTGAGTGTCCTTGTCTTTGACTCACAAAATTAGTAGAAATATCACGGAGAGAACTCCAAAATAGCATGCAATTCGTCGCAGTAGATAGTTATGAACGGATCAAAGCTGATATTGCTAACAT
Organism: Katharina tunicata; assembly: GCA_032466195.1. Classification (NCBI taxonomy): domain Eukaryota; kingdom Metazoa; phylum Mollusca; class Polyplacophora; order Chitonida; family Mopaliidae; genus Katharina; species Katharina tunicata. Next base: position 16,594 of record JAVFBZ010035309.1, read on the forward strand.
AACATCCGAAATGTAACATTTAATGCACAATCCCATCTGATCTCGTAGTCTTGTACGAGATTGTTTGTTTGCTTGATTGGGATTTAACTCCGTTCTCAAGGTTATTTCATTTATTTGATGGCGTACCAGCTCATCGGTGAAGGAAAACATCGTAAACGACACTGGCAACATACAAGAAACATGCAAGGACAGAAACATTTACATAACAGAACACCACAACAAATCAGCATCCTGCATGTGCATCTTAGCCCAGAGAGTACCATGGCATAGGAGGCTCCCACCCAACTACCCACTCCTGTAGGAGAAGCTGTTACTATGTAGGCCTATATCTCAAAGATAAAGATCGATTTTAATGACCGCTATTTAGTATGAACCGCCTAACTTTCCAGCATGTAGTGAACGTCAAGTAGTAGCGAACGAAGAGAGCAGCCTTTTTCTTCAGGGCAACTTGAGCAATTTCCGCAAAACACAGTGCTGTAAAAAACAACTTAGGCCATTGATATTTAGTCTACAAGAGCTCCCCCTGGTGACCACATGGGGCAAACGGTCTTTTATACAGCTACAGATTGGTTTTCAATAATAACACACCAATAAACGCGTGAAGAGGAGCATGGTGAGATATGATATAGGCCTACATAAACCTAAAATCTGCTTCCCAGGAGAGCTGTATGGAATATGTACTGAAATCGGGGAATTCCATAGCCTACAAAAACAGAATTGGCCACTTTGCGTCTATAAGGCATTTAAGTCACGTCATGTGATGAAGGAGATTTCACGAGATTTTTTCAGTTTCGGGTACAAGTTTGTTAGCTATTACACCACGCGGAAAGTTAAAAAGATGAAAATTGTCCCGTCCAGCTCGGGAGTGCATTCAAAGCAAAATAAATTATCATTCTGATAAACGTCTATTCAAAACATACCGCCTGAGATTCAATGATGTGCCCGGAATTCAAGTTGAAGTGAACGAGGCTTACATGGCCTTTTGTCGCCCCAATCTATTATACGTAACATGTACCAAGCGTAGCAGACATTACCGACATTCGCCATCAGTCATTTACATGCTAATTGTCTACTTTCAGACGTAAATGAGTGCAATTGGATGGGAACGTGTCACGGGGACGCCACTTGTGTGAATACGGCTGGTAGTTATGTGTGTAATTGTCGCGATGGATTCTCTGGAGACGGGAAAAACTGTACAGGTGCGTGCGTGCAATGTTAAGTTTGACTTTCTGTTTATACCTCGTGCGTACTGAGCCTAAGGCCCTTTCATTGAAACTCTTTTTCTTGAAAGTCTTTAAATGGAATCAAACGTACCTGAACGGGATGACATAGAATTATAGTGATTTTGTCATTTTGCTAAATTCGTGGTCAAGCATACCTGTGCGCATGGATGGGGGTTGTGAGGAGTGAACTACGGGGGTTTGTTCAAACTATATATAAGAATATAATGTATTAGTAAATATTAGTTTGCTAAAAGAAGGCTTAGAAGCTTTTTGGCTAAGGTACAGTATTTTAATTAAATCGATAGACCAGTTGGCTGAAAGATGAAAAACCCACGTCACGGACGGACTATATACGAGTTGCTAAGTAAAAGCAATGCATTTGATATATTTATGCTTTAAATAACGAGACAGGTGGCTTTCAAAGTATGAACTCGAGATATTTGGCAGAAGAAAATGTTTTTCTTTTATTTATTACATGATTTCCTTACCCTTGCGTTGAACTACGGGGTTTGTTCAGACTATTTATAAGAATATAATTTATTTGTAAATTTATTACCCTTGGGTATACATTGGGAAGTTATGAGTATAATTAATAATAAATCTGATGTATTTATCCCAAGTAAATCGTCATTTACACTTAAATATATTCAAACCACATTTACATCTTTAGGGATCATTAATTTATCTAAAATTGCTGGGATGATGTATTTATAAGAACATCTTTATTTCCATTTTACAGATATAGACGAATGTGTTAATGGTAGTGTAAGTGTGTGTGGCTTGAACGCTGTGTGTATTAACCATCCTGGTAACTTCAGTTGCGCATGTCAGGAAGGATTCCTTGGTTTTCACAAAGAGGACAGAAATTGTACAGGTATGGTCTACTATTGTCATAGAGAAATAAGTGTGTTCTGATGAAGTGACATAGACTAGAAACTCCGAAACAGGCTGCCATGTTGGTGTCGCTAGTGCATCTTGGGTTTAGTTTGCCTTCAACTGTAAGAGAAATAAAGCCGAAATATTATCGACATGACATCCTCATTCGGCGTCTGACTTTCTCCTGTAGTACTCGAAACTGATCTGTGGTACTACTGACCATTTTTGAACCGAATCAGCGGAATATATTTCATTAAACTACGGCACCCATATTCTGAGTTTGTTGAAAGCACTATTTGACTCTTACTGAGCTGATTGTGGCTAAGAATTTTTTTATTTATTTTATAGCAACATGAATGCCTTATTCTGAGTTTTTTCCAGCGCCTGTGTATTTTTGTTTTGGCCTTACTGACTCTTGTTGAACTGATGATGTTACAGTAAAGCCGAACATATATGGTAGCAATTCGACTCCCTTTTCTGAGTACTATGTAACTAAAAACTGATCTGTGGCACTATTGACTGACGTTAAATCGATGAAGCTATAGTAAAGCCAACTGAATTTAATATCAACATGACTCCGTTTTTCTGAGTTCTATGTAACTGAAAACTGATCTGTGGCACTATTGACTGACGTTGAATTGATGAAGCTATAGAAAAACCAACTGAATTTAATATCAACATGACTCCCTTTTTCTGAGTTTGTCCCATTCTGCCTAACTCAACGATCTGTGAAAATTGGTTAACTAATGGTTTGCTGGTGTAATTGCTGTTTACATATTAAAACCTCCATGTATTTCACATTCATAACGACTTTATGTTTAACCGAGATGAAACACGGTTGTAAGCAGCCTGCGATCGCCGCAACACCAGACTACTTTCCGTATTAACTTAAGTTACAATCAATGCGGTACCTTCAACAACATTTAACAGTGAGTGGTACAACTTTGGTCATCCAAATAGCGAACAACTTAGACACGACCATTGTCCAAATTATTTTCGCTCCACTGGAGGAGTTGTTTGGGCATTATTTGCTAGTTCAATGACTAGACATTTTGTTCCCAAATGTTTGAAATTAAATTATCAGATATGGTAATAAAACGGTGTACTGAATAAAGCATGTCATGCAATTGCTTTTCATTTGACTAAAAGCTCTAAATGAGGCTTTTGGGAAGTTGCCACAGATTGACAAGGATGACACGTTTGCTTCAGTTGTCCGCAGATCCACTCTCGAATACAAACTAACGATCCAGACTTTCAACACCGTCAGGGAATTAAATATTGTTGTACCAAATTCCCCTATGAACTATTAACAGATTAAACCTAACATTTACCTATATCAGAACAGCCTGTTTGTGAATCCCTTCGCATTCGAATGCAACATCGCTGTATTTCAGAAATATTGTTCCATATTTCATCAAAGCATGATATATGAATCTTTGGTAAAAATATGAAGTGATAATAATTGTAGATCATCTCAATGTCTATGTGCAACTCCCTTATATATCTAAGGTCGCAAAGGTGATTCGAACCTATATCAGATACAACGAAAGGAACTCAGCAGTCCAATGTTCAACCAACACATCGTGGCTAAAAGCGTTGTTTTGAAAGTGATATGCATTCCATACAATTTTTGTTTTGATTCTTTGTGACTTTGATAACTGTTAAAACATGATTTGCTTTACCAGCTTGTTGAAATGCCATATCTATTCCTGAATATTCCACAGAAATCCTTCAGGCGCCAAAGGAAGGAGGTTCAACCAGTACAGGATATTATACACAAGGTACGAACCCCATCTCGTAAAAACCCACGCATTGAAGATATTTTGTATTTATTGAATAGGGCCTGTAAGTCACGTTATGTGATGCAAGGGATTTCACGAGATTTCGTCCAGTTCCGGGTACATGCTGCTTTTTATATTTCGATATGACATTACACTGTAATTTATTTTCTTATTCTGAGTTTGCCTTAGCCTCGTTTTATGTAACTCAAAACTGATCTGTGGCACAAGTGACTTGTTGAGCTGATTGTGACTAAGAAAAACCAACTGGGAACTTAAAAAGATGATCAAGTAAAGCAGGAGCGAACGAGACTTAATGAAGTAACATACGAACTCAAAAGTTCTGAATTTTGCACTAAAACAGAATTTCTTAAAAAATTGATATATTTCTCAAGAAGTACAAGTTAGAGGCTTTCCAATAATTCCAACATCAAATTTGTAGATTGAAGGAGAGTTTTATAATAACAAAACAACTTAAAACTGAATTTTCTGTCAGAATATTATTATGTGGATGTGTCAATCAGCTGTCATAAGTGAGCCACCTAAGATGTACCGACGCTAATCCATGTCAAACGTAAATTATTACTCCAGTCCCCATCCACTATTCAAAATCTTAACTCATTCCATAGAAGGTCATGAACCCGACGAGATCAAAAGCTTTACTTACGAGGAAAAATGACTGGCCTTCCTTACGCTGAATTCGAAATATTGCATGATTTCCCCTGACTATTACTAGCCTTGAACCAACTTAATACTTTTCATTTCAAAGTAATTGTTTTAGTTAATGCACAAACTTCAAAGTTGGTTAAAATCAAGGCAATCAGAATTTGTTGTAAAACCCTAATTTGAGTGCTTATGTTACTTTAAGGTTATTTGTCTCCAATATCTTGTTACGAAATGGTGAAGGAACAACTACTGACCTAATGACTAACTAACTGTTGCAAAATATAGAAGAGGAGCAGGGCGCAAATCATCGAATGCAAGTTTACACTGCAAGACGCATTAAGACCAAACAAGTCGTTTTCCATTTGACCATAATCCCAGAATGCACCAGAAGAAACTTCCTCCAATCAGCTGTTGTTTGACTGAGCAGCATCTTGATGTTATCAGGTGTCAAGATTTATACATATGAGAGTCTTCTGTTTGGCATTTTTATAAAACGGTCAATTGATTGACTTGGGTGACGGACCTTGTTTATGTAATGACTAGGCATTTTGAATATAGCTGTGAGCATCATAGAGAGGCTGCCGAAGCTTGACCTGGTTAATCGACCTATGAAGAAATTTAAATTCTTTCACGTGACTTGATTCTCTTGTGGCATTGGTCATTTCGGCCTAATGTTATAATAAATAATTTTATTTTATTTCTTCATTTTCTTTGCTGTTACCTGCTCTTTGCCGATTTTTCTTGGCGCGGAATGCACCTGATGTCCTATAGGATACGTTTATCTAAATGCAATACAAGTATTGCCTGCAGCGGGAAATATACCGCTAATGGGCTAAAGAATGACCTGTCGTTACACTAAAGCCGATAATCGAAGGTGACGGACGATACCGGAGATAGGCGAAGTTGAACTAGAATGTTCTGTTTGGTATAATTGTGTGTCCTGTTGACAAAACATCGGAAAATAAAAAAAAAACTTTATTTTTGAGGGTTTCTTTCCGTTTATTACCCCACTAAATAAGTGACTTTTTATTCTAAAATGACGAAAACCTTGTGATTATTTGTCACTTGTACATTTATAATAAAAAAATCAGTCATTCTACCGTGAGCCTCTGTAGCTCAGTCGGTTAGAGCGCTGTCCCAGCTAGCCAGAGAGCCGAGTTCGAATCCTAGTAGAGGCAAGCAAACTTTTCTTTCTCTGCATTTATAATAAAAATGTAAATACGTGTATTCATATATACCCGAAATGCAAACTAATTTGTTGTTGTTTTCGTGCCATGTAAGTAGTTACGTACCACTTTGGTGTATATTTCTCATTTTTTATCGGGCGTTATCAACAATTATAGTCTTGATATTTTCTCTTTGCAGTCATCATCCTTACGATCATCATAGTAGACGTGTTATTAGCTGTCATCGTCATCATCACCATTTTTATTAGTCTTTGGGATCTTAAACGGTAAGTGTTATTAATAATTAGTTTTTTTGTTTTATTGGCGCATTCAGGCTCTTTAATGGAGATCTATGCGCGCCATACCTGAACTTTGTCGATATATCATATCGATATATAGTTTTCTTTGATTGGTTTGTTCATTTGATTGGTGTAAAACTTGCGTCCTACTCAAGAGTATATCACTTGTATGATGACTTTGAGTTTCCGGTGTGTGGTAAAAAAACTGGGAATAAACATCTCAAAAACCGCCTCCAGATCTTCGCAGCCAGCGAAAATTTCCCTTATATATCTTAGGTCCACAGGGGGATTTGAACCTATTTCGGATAGAGTGAAGAGGACTCAACTAACTGACACAGGGCGTGGCCAACCTTCATTGATGATGGATTGATTGATAACTCAACCAATGTTGTCGCATAAGAGCGTGACAAAGGTTATCGGTGATATTTAATTTTCCTACAGTGCTAAGGTTGACAGCACAATTGTATGTTTGCCGAACACCGCCGTTATTCTCTTTTCTAAAATAACCTAAAAAAAAGTTTGAACTCAAAGGATGTTATCTTATACGTTGGGCAAAGTTATGTTTATAATATAAATGGATTCTTATCTTTAAATAAAAGTTGATCTTTTTCGTATTATATGTCAAGATTCTTTCATATCTCTTTTATTACAGGCGAAAAGAAGCTGAACAAAAGAATCCGGAAACACGAGTGTGATATAAGTTATTATAAACTGTGCTGGGGATCCGAAAACACGAGTGTGATATAAGTAATTATAAACTGAGCAAGAGATCCGGAAACACGTGTTATATTGCATTATAAACTGTGCTAGAGATAATTGGCCTATGAGCTTATCCATGAAAATCTGTATCTAAGTGATCTGAATTCCAAAACACTATAATCTAGTACGGGTAAACTATGCATTTCCTATAGAATATTAAACAGAGGGTGTAGTTTCAAGAACTTATCGCGTACATGAAAGAGAATGCAGTTAAGTAGTTTATTATTAATGCCGTAATGTGTCAAAGAAACGAGCTGTTGTCTTTAGGGAATTATCAACCTCAATGTTCTCAAGAAGCACTTCGCCACCAAAGAATCAATAACATATTTAATTAATTAATGTCCAAAGATTTGCCACCAAAGCTGACTGAAGCTAACTTAAATGCAAATGCATCGTTGCTTTAGGATCATTCCTTGTAACATTTTCATACTAAGTCAATCACGACACAAGCCTCTATATTGAAGCTATAAACCCCATTCTGACCTCCTTTTCTATATTTTTGTTGTATACATAGAAGATCTCGCGTGATCAGATTGTCCTCAACCCACTGAACTGTTTGTCATTAGATTTGTCGTGTTTAAATGTGAAAACGAAACCTAATAAGCACAATGTCTACTTCTTGTTCTTAGACGGGGTTTGGTCTTTGGTGTGTGTCGCGTCTTATCTTATATAATTTGCGTTGATAATTAACACAGATTTATGGCTTATACGCCAGAATGCAGTATATGGTAATATAATTATGGTCATCCGAAGAAGCTTTTAGCTTTGGAATTAATTCTCTAAGAAAAATATCGATGTCTGCCGTTTATGGCTCCTCGCCGTAAAATAATTAATGTATTTAAGGACTATATTATATAAACTGTCTATTTGTAATTACGGGAGTGTAACTTGCAGTTTTATTATTGTTCTCTGGTTTGTAGTAGCTTAATTGGTATTTTCGCATTTATTTATTTCTTGGATTGGTGTTTAACGTGGTACTTAAGCGAATTTGGCTTATTTGACGACTTTGCATTGCCAGTCTATGGAAAGCTGTTGAGAAACCTTGTAAAAAAAAATACCCCACGATATCCACGGCCACGCACAGGAAAATTTCCTTAATATACTTAAGATCGATAAGTGCACTCAAATCCTTTCCGGATGCAGTGAAGGGGGCCCAGCGATCCGAAGCTCAACCAACTGAGCACCCAGGCTGCTTCAATTTATTTGAAAATAAAAATCTTTAAATGCTAACATAAATGTTCTTGGACCCGGATTGTAGCGTGTTTGTCCAATTAAAGTGAATTGAAACGGAAAATATCAACATTTAATGTTTTGTGAAGGAATAAAGAACTGTTACGTATACTGTTTAATAATGTGTGATAATCACTGTACATCTGTTGTTCTATTTGTCAAACTTTTTGAGTAAATGCAAAAGAAACGGTAAAGAAGTTTATATTTATTGTGGACATTCTGACTCAAAATTACGTTTTATTGTTGAATGTTTACGTTTTTATTATAATTGCAACAAATCGAAACAAACAGCTCGTTACAGCGAGCTTTTTCACTATGCAATATTTTTATGTGATTGCGGACTTTTATGTAAATAAAGACATTACGTTTCTTTGTGTATTAACGTCATATTTGTTTTCATTTTAGTGAAATTTCATTTTCCGCGGAATAATAAACAAGACACTACAAAGTCCTGGAATTGTGCATTCGATATAGTGAAAGCAAAAACTTGAAAATTCAATTTGGGTTACTGTTAAGCAAGAATAGTTTGTGGATTCATTTGTGGCATGATGCTTACTAAAATCAGGATATGTTTCGTAGGCTCTTTGTTAAACTTTAATAATATTTAAAAACATAAAGTTATATAGCTACCAAATGGGTTCTCAGCCAGTGGAATGCCGTGACATTTTCTTGGAATGCCGTGACGTTTTTCCATTGTGTAGTCGCTCGCTCAAGCTAGCTGGCAGTGTGCCAAGATTCCCGCGACGCTTGCTGGCGGCGCTGTCAAAAGTGTCGTGTAACCGCAAACCGTCATTAATTGGCGAACTTAAAAAAAGCCAGCTCGGATGCGGATCAGATTCGGCTCAGTTTAGTCCACCTTTTCGATGCCCGTGTAACCGCAGCTATAGTTGCTCCCAGGAGCTAAAATCAGATAAAATCACATACAGTGATATTACAAAAAGGCCATCAGCATGGCGTGATGTCATCTTATCTTGGGTTAATTTCAATACTGCTTTGAGCAGCCGGCCCGTGAACGATATGGATAGTGAGCTACTTATTATATCAACAAACATGACAATAAAAAAAATCGCCTACAGGCGTCCTGACTTTAATGACTCAATTAGCCAAAGGATCTTTATCGACGTTTTGTTTGAAGAAATATGTATCTCCGCTTTTTAAAGTATCCTGTATTTATATATTTTTGTCAAAAGTAATCACACTGGCACAGGGGTGTCGATTAATTACAACCGATATATCATCGCATGTTCTAGATACTCTCAGAGTTTCTGGATAGATTTTCTAGATAACAAATCGCGGGTTGTTATGGGCAACCTACAGGCATCTTGATAAAAAGTATTAACGTTTGGATGATGAAAACATATGTGGAGAATATGTACACACAAATATCTAGGTACATGTTAATACGATCAGAAAAGAATATCATATAGACCAAGTTAACCCGTAAGTCTATAAAGTAAGGATAACGGCAGTTATGAATGATTAGAAAAATATTGGGGAAAGATATTGGGGAGATCAGCTTTAATCTAATTGAACTTAAATGACTGTTGGCTCTAAGCCTAAGGGGATTTTTTGTTTCTCCAACATATTGCTAAAGGCACTTTTTTACAAGTGATGAAATTGAAAAATCACAGAAAAGTTAATAAAAAATGACGTCACAAAATATCGACTTCACGATTCCTTTAGCTCAGACTGTTTGAAGATTTGAGCTAGGGCTTCGTTATATATAGTTGCATAGACTGTAAGCTAGTTGTACAGAGCTAGTCGTACAAACGAAGATCCATTCAGTAGAATGGTATATGTAGGCTATACATCAAAATACATTTCCGACACTATTCGGATTTAGGTTAAGAAAAACTATTTTTGAAAATTAACCTGATAATAATAACAAACAAAAAAGGAGATTTTAATATAGATGTATTCAAATGATATTTTCCACGTTGGTTAATTTCAGTTTAGATAAGATAAGAGCAAAGGGTGAATTATATACTGCTGCAGAACAGGTATTAGTGGTGAAAACCAGAAGTGTCGTTAATAGCAGCAATGGCAAGACTGGAATATTCTCTTGGCGCAGTGGACTTCGTCATATTTCTATCAACAGTGTTATTGTCTCTACTCCTGGGTCTGTACCAAGCAGTGTGGAAGAAAAAACAAGATTCGAGCGTAAACTATTTCACCGGAGAGAAGAAGATTAGCTTGATTCCAGTCTCTATGTCTTTGGCCGTGTCGTTCCTGTCGTCGATAATTGTCTTGGGCTTTTCTGCTGAAGTATATCATTTCGGGACTTCCAATGCTGTTCATTTTGCCATGTGTGGAATCGGTTTCTCTCTGGCTGGTTGGATTATAGCTCCAGTTTTGCATAGTCTTAACATAACAAGTACATATCAGGTGAGTTTATATAAGATGCTGTCGGCTCAGATTTGGAGGGATATAAAAATGGATACGAAAGTTATGGTTTACGTATCACACTGGCACAGGAATATTGACTAATTAACGTGGATAAATTATCTCATGTTCTAGATCAATTCTCAGAGACAAGTTTCTAGATAGACCTGAATCTCGAGTTGTTCTGGATAACATAAAAGCGTATCTCGAGAAAAGGTAATAAATACATATCAGGTGAGTTTATATAAGATGCTGTCGGCTCAGATTTGGAGGGATATAACAATGGATGGATGCAATGATTTAGGTCGGTTCTTGCTGTATTTATGAAGCGGTTTAAAGCAAAAGGGACATTACGATTAACATAAATTCAACTTACGCCCTATAGGTTTTTCTGAACAGTAAATTAATATGTCCAGGTAAGGTGAAGTTATGGTTTCGTACGCGACCTGGTGCTGTCTGGTGAGGTCAATTTGTTTTTGGGTGTCTAGTTTATGTCAGTTCCGTTGAAGTTTCACTAATTAGGTTGGTACTTAAAATCCCAAACAAACAAACAAACAAACAAAAGTCTGACGTAGAAAATATATTTCGTTAAAAGTATATTACGTTTTCATTGTTTATTGTACGGAACTGTTAGAATAACTCGTCTTCATATAGCATTGTCACCAGCGTATTGCACAATTATATATAAATTTTCTTTCTCTACATTTATACAAAAATAAATAAAATAGTTTTTGTGATTTTATTTATTGATTTCATTAGTGTTTATGATCGTGCTGAAGGTGTTTTCACTTATATGACGACTCGAACAGATAACATTTTTGAATTAAAATAAAATAAAAATTACACATTACAAACAGTGGACTGGTTATTTCTTTTCTTTTTGATTGCTAAGATTTTATCATCAGATAAAGACATATTCTGTTTGTACGAGATCGAGCGCAACTCGTCAAAGGACTCATATAGACCTACACTCGGAAGAAACGCTCAGTGAAAAGAAACTATAGCAAAGATCATGGCAACCTACAAAACAGCAGAACAATTTGTAAATATTGTTTTTATTTTCAGTATTTGGAATTCCGATTCAAATCTAAGCCCGTCCGACTTCTGGGAGCAGCCCTTGGTATTTTACAGAATGTAAGTAAATGGTGTCATGTTTCATAAAAGACAAGGAAGATTGATTGAGGATTGGTGTTTAAAGCCTTGCTCAATTAAGGTTATTTCATTCATATGACTGCGGTATATTCCAAGAGCGGGAAGGGACTAACATAGCCATACAATAGCGGCGATTGCACTGGCATCGAAAATTATCTGGCTCTGATCCGTACTAGTAAGCGTCGCGGGAATCTTGGCACCCTGCCAGTTAGCTTGAGCGATTGGATTTTCAACTTCTGGGTAAATTGATAAGCAACGTTTCCCTAGTTGCTACAAACCCGTTTTCAAGTAATGAAACTTCAATTTAAATTGCTTAAAAACGGCCTTTGATGTATGTTCAACTACTGGGTGTATTGATAAGCGACGTTTCGGTCTAGTTGCTGAGACCGTTCTCAAGCAATGATTACAAATCTGAACTGAGAGTAGTAATCATAAGCCGCGGTTACACGGCCAAAAATTGGTGGGTCTGAGCCGGCTCTGATCCGGATCAGATTTATGGCTGCGTTT
>JAVFBZ010035310.1:0-10871 GCA_032466195.1 Katharina tunicata
TTCTCTGTCGACATTTAAATTCAAAATGAGTGAATTCCTATTAGGAAATGACATACGTTTAGTTTAACAAAAAAAAAGTAATTCTTATGATGTATGGATATACAATTGTTTTTAAAAAATGTATATATATATATATGTCTTTATCCTTGTTATTTAATTATTGTGTTATATATATATTTCTCTACATTTATACAAAAATATATATGTCTGTACATTAGACACCTACTCGACTTCCTGGAAGAAAGGTATTTATACCTAAGGAATTTTATCGAGCCTAAATAAAGCCTCTTATCTTATCTTACAGATGGACAACTCCTACGTCTACAGCAAGGCTCTGGCATACTGCCTGTAGTCTTAAAGATGGACAATCCCTTTCGTAGAAAATCATCCCCTGTTATTTTTGTACAATATATAGCCATATTTTCTGGTGATTTTGTTAGATAGATAGGGTTTTAGTTTTTAGTGTAAACCGACAAGAGATATGTCAGGCCCTAAATATACCACGTTAGATATTTGATGTAGCACAAGACATATCAACCATGGCATCACACACGTATCTAGTCAAACGGAACCCACACGGGGAATTAAAACCACGTATGTTTTATTTATACGGTTTATGGAATTTCTAGATCTATTTTTCGGATAATATTTATAATGTAACACTTGAATATTCTATTTCTGTCTGTTCAATCTCTTAAAATGTAAGTAATTGAATTCAATCTAAAGCTGAATATCCCATGGTAAACTCAGCTATCTCAATTCAAATTGGTTGCGTTATCAAGACTTAAAAACATGAACAAAATTACGTTACGTAAGCTGAAATATCGCCTAGGGAAACAGAATACTAAACCCATTTTCCGAGTTTGTCTGCAGGGAAGAAAAAGGATAACGTCACGAGGAAGTTTGTTTTTCAACTTACCACAAAACGAATCGTTGTTATGTACATGCACTCAAGACACTGATGAATTATAACCTTCACCAAGTTAACAAGTATCGGTCATGAGACACTCTACCAAGGACAATATCCTTGTCTAAGGAATCTGATGGACTCGCACATCCTGTCTTCGATTTCTGAGTTTCTTCAGACGAAAACAAAATACACGTCAGCGAAGTTTTTTGTGGTGTCACATAACCTTTCTACACCCCTGCTTTGCAACTTAAAAAAGTGTTCGTGATCAATTACATTGCTCAGCTGTCCTTCATAACTGTAATGAGAACTGCCCATGAGAAGAAAACAAAAAGGACGAAAGGTGGACTCGCGTGATCGCTTCACAACCGACTTGCCTATCAATTTCAGCTGATCAAAGTATTTACAATCTTGGAAACGGAAATTTCCAAACTGATTTTACGATTAACATGAACCTCCACGCTGTGGCTGGTTTTTATGGAACTACACATGCTCATGTTACGCCTTTGTTTCATGAATTTGGGGAATACTTGTCTATAATTTGACATGGTATTTTCTACAATACATAGATACCCGACCCGAAACAACCAGTACTCACTTGGTGGATAGCTGTTTCATTTAGGTCTTTATGGTTCTCTGTCTGTATATCTTCTGTTCCCGGGAAAGTTCCTCGTGACTCGCCCTGTTTATATGGGCGAATCCATTACCCATGGGAGGGTCTTCAGGCTAGGCCAGTCCTCCTCTGGAAACAGGGGTGTTTTTAGTCCACAGACAAATCACCAGTCACTACAGGACTACAAATGCTCAGGTTACGTCTTTGTCTCATGAATTTGGAAAATACTTGTCTATAATTTGACGTGGTATTTTTCTTTATAGATTTTAATTTCCAATGAACAATAGCTGAACAGACAGTGAGCAATGCGAGAGACGGGGAACAACATGAAATAATCGAGGCAAACATGCCGAACATGAAGTTGAATTGCCAGCAAGCAAATAAAAGAATGGACGTACATCTACACTGCTGATGTACACTGATTGACTTGTAAATAACATCCTTTCATGCAAATCTGTTTTGAATAAAATGGTATTTTTGTATATAGTCAGCTGTCAATGTTTTGTGTGGACTTACACAAATGAAAGGTCATATAAATTCGTGTAAGACGACACGAATTCAGTTTCTGTTACATTTGATACTCTGAGTTAATATTTTGGTTTTGAGGCAATATGAAACTATTTAAAGCTTGTGTTATCCTTTTTGGTGGTTTCTTGTCTTTATAATACAGCGTGTCATAAGGCCATACTATTGAATGGCGGTTTTGATAGATACTTATCGTTAATATATCTTTACATTTCATAGATTCTAAACAACAACATACACACACTTTCTGGTCTCCATAAATGTATACACACTTACAACAACTCACATGCACCCGCATACACACACTACCTTTTTTTTTCATTTCTTCCACTCTAGCGAGAGTTTGGCAAACACCCATTCATTATTTTTAACTTGCGAATAAGAGCTTAGGCTGGCCGGGTGGGATTGCGGCCCTAACTGGTCAGAACTTGGGTTCTATTTGGGACAGTAACACACAAAGATATTAGATATGGGTGATAATAAGCACAACCTTGAAAATGTATCGTTTAGAGTTAGTAGTAAACCCTTGAGCCTAACAAATAAAGATGAAGGCAGCTAAGAGTTATCTGATACCTTACCTCTGATGACTTAACTAAGAGGTCCTTGACCGATTTGTACTTGTACGCGATGATAGGTCTCGGTGAAAGAGTCTCTGTATTAAGAGACTTGCAAACCTGTTGCTAGGCTGATCATGTTGTGTGTGTATATATTTTTGTCATACACACATGCAAGGCCTACATAAAATGATAAGAATACATAACAATGTTGTTGCTTCTTAAGTTAAAAAGACAGATGGTAACAGTTAAGAAAACAAAACTTTTGATTTAATACGATATTTTAATATCAAAATATTTTCTGTGTTCCTCCAGCGTGGATACATTACAATCTGCACAAATAGATTGATAAAACGATTTGTCATATTGCTTATGTGCTTTAAAACAGAGAAACTTAAAAAAAATTCGCTGGACTCTTTCGATTCTCTCAGACAAAGTCTTCTGTTGGGGCGACCATATTTTGTTTGCTTTAGCTGTTATAAACTAAATGTGATCATTAAAAGTACAATTTGGAGATAAAAATAACACCAAGATCTTTTACTGTCGTTTTCGTTTCAAGATCACGTTGTTCAATTGTATAAACGTGATCAACTTTTTGTTTCTTTGTGCAAAACTTTGTATGTACACATTTGTTTGCATTGTTTTTTAGTTTCCAATTCTTGCACCACTTTATTACCCTGTTAATATCATCCTGGAGAAAGACACTCATTTGAATTTGAGACAGCTTTAAAAAACTTGCTATCAGCAGCAAATAACAGACATGATGATTTTTTTTTTAAACAGACGGAAGGTCATTAATACAAATGGTAAACAGGACCGGTCCTTAGATAGATCTTTGAGGTACTCCTGATGGTACAAGACACCAATCAGAATAACAACCATTCACAACACGTTGTTTTCTATCTTAAAGATGTGATTTAAACCAATTTAAAATAGATCCATCCACTCCATAAAAATGTAATTTGTGAGTTAAAAAGTCGTGACAAACGCTTTGCTGAAATCAGTGTAAATTGCATGAACCTGGTTCCGTCTTCCAACTTCACACGATATAAAATCAGTGAAAGTAGCTAAATTTAAATACTATATTCAAAGATTTTTTAAAAATATTAACAAGACTTGCTTTGCTTAAATTACTTTTTATTAGTTGGTGGTATGAAAAGTTACACTTGAACTATTCAGTTGAAGTTTCGTAAGGACATTAAAGTAACATACGCACTCAAAAGTTCTGAATTTTGCACAATCACATAATCTTATGAAAAATTTATATTTTTCTCATGAAGTACAAGTTAGAGGCTTTCCAATAATTCCAACATCAAATTTGTAGGTTAAAGAAGAGTTTTATAATAACTAAAAAACTTAAATCAGAATTTTCTGTCAGAATATTATTATGTGGATGTGTCAATCAGCTGTCATAACTGAGCTACCCTATGATGTACCGACGCTACACCAAGTCAAACGTCAATTAGCTCCGCTCCAATCCACTATCCAAAAGCGTAACTCATTCCATATAAGGTCATGAACCCGGCGAGATCAAAAACTTTACTTGAAGCAAACGAAAAATATGTCCGGCGTTGCTTACGCTGAATTTTAATTATTTCATTACTTCTCCTGGCCATTTCTAAGTAAAAGTTTTAGTTTATGGTTAAAATCAAGGCAATCAGAATTTGTTGTAAAACCCTAATTTTGAGTGCTTATGTTACTTTAAACGATCTTCGACGATTTAATGTAGACCATTTCACTTATAAGGCGACTTTAAGTTGTGTGATGCATAAACAAGAAACAAGTGGACAGCATCATGGGTCCACTTCTATTTACCCATTCCTCGTAAAAACACTGTCTGTTCAGGTATTGTTCATTGAAAATTAAAATCCATAAAGAAGACAGCATGTCAAATTGTAGACAAGTATTTTCCAAATTCATGAAACAAAGACGTAACATGAGCATTTGTAGTTCCATAAAAACCAGCCACAGTGTGTGGGCTTTACGTTAATCGTAAACTCAGTTTGGAAATTTCCGTTTCCAATATATCAATGACTTTGATCAGCTGTAATTGATAGGCAAGTCGGTTGTGAAGCGATCACGCGAGTCCACCTTTTGTCTTTGTTTTTCTCATGGGCAATTCTCATTACAGTTATGAAGGACATATTATCAATCAGTATCATGTAATCGGGTAATACCTAGTGGTTATCATTTTCAGCCGAGCAATGTAATTGATATCCCGAAAACTGTTTTAAGTTGCAAAGCAGGGACGTAAAAAGGCTCTGTGACAAGACACAAAAACTTCGTTGACGTGTATTTTGTTTTCGTCTGAAGAAACTCAGAAATCGAAGACAGGATGTGCGAGTCCATCAGTTTCCTTAGACAAGGATATTGTCCTTGGTTGATGTATCTCATGACCACTGCTTGTTAACTTTGTGAAGGTTATAATTCATCAGTGTATCAACCAAGTTAACACTTAAATGCTGTGACGACAATCCGGTTTTTATTGATTTCTCTCGCATCAGTTTCAGAGTTCCAGTACTCTTTATTTTCTCCTATTTCTGAACACCAAATACAACCTTCATTTCGCTGTCGCAGATTGACTGAAATGTAAACAAATAACCTGTAATTACTGATTTGTGATTTGATGATCCTAAAACAATTGTAACATAGCCTTTAGCGTGATAAATAACTTCTACAACGCGTACAAAATGTTCGGAACCGCCACCTACTATGAACTAACAATATTACCTGCCTTACGCCGCAACTAAACTTTAAATTTTACGCTGCAAAAGTCTTAACACGTAAGCTGCGATCAACAACAAAAAAACCTTTTATGAGACTACATTAATAATATTAAATCTATAAAAAAAACAGTTTAATTGTAATAGTCTACTAATTTGGACGTTACATACCAGCCTCCTAATTATGGACGGAATGGAAATAATTACCCACAGATGCAAAAACGAACAAATGACATTAATAAGACCCGCGCCGGAACCTTAATGCATACCTTAACACTATGATCTGCTTCGAGAATAACGCATATCTTAGCAGCTGGACGTTGTAGCATTGGAGATTTTGTCTTCACTTTGGCAGATCTCACAAGACCTTGTTTGTCATTTGTTACCTCTATGATCTTTCCCATGGACCAGGACTTCCTGGGAGAGTTCTCCATTAGAAGGACAATATCCCAAACTTCGAAACTGAGTCGAAGGTAGAGCCACTTTGTCATTGTTGTAGCAACGGTAGGTCCTCGCAAACCCACCTCTTCCAAAAGATGTCCGCAAAATACTGGACTTCACGCCAGCACCTATGGGCGTAATTGTCAGATTTTAAAAAAACTCCTGGTGGCAAATTCTCCCCAGAACGGAGATGATTGGACGTTAGGGCGCCAAAGTCATCGTGGCTGTTAGGAAACTTAGTTATTGGGCTTCCATTCATTTTTGCTTCGACCTCGCGCATCAATCTTTGAAGCCCGTCATCGTCGAAGTGTATTTTCTGTTCTTTCATCAGCGAATACAAAATCTTCCGCACTGAACGGATCAACCTCTCCCAAACACCTCCTCAGTATAAAGCGGTAGGTGTGTTCAATACCCACGAGATACTCTTTTAGAGGAGGACGCCTTAAATCGTACTGGCATTCCACCGTTGAATTTCTTCTTTCATCTATCGTACCGACCCCGCTAAATTCGTGCCATTGTCCGACCGAATCATCTTACCTGGGCCACGACGTGAAATAAATCGCCTGATCGCGTCAATGTTGAGACCGTGAGCAGCTTCCAGGGGGACAGCACGAATAGATAAACAGGTGTATGTTACACTATATCTCTTGACAAGTCTACGTCCCACCTTCACATCAAAAGAACCCAAGATGTCCACTCTGCCATTTTTTGTTCACTCATGGGGCCTTGATAACGTCGGCATGTCACGCTCTTGGCTAAGACTCTTGATCATATAATTTATTCAGAGTACCCAATACCTCTGCTGAACAGCTGCAAGTATAGCATTGCGACCAAGATGCCCTACTGATCTGTGGATGCTGAGCAGCAAAAAGTATGTCTACTTTAGCTAGCCGTCCGCCAACACGAACTACTCCTTCGTGTAATTTAGGGTCCAATTTTCGACGAGCTGAAGAATTTTTCACACAACCATCTTCCTTCAAATTGGCAATATCTGAAGTAAAATGTTGACTCTGTGCATTCCTCACCAACACCATTTCGGCGTCATGCAGGATGTCCATCGTGATATCACGTGACTCGATCTCATTTGTACCATAATTCCTTCTGTGTCTTTTGTACGTTTGAGTTTCTTTCAATATCTCATCTTTCTTTAAACTGTCAGATTCCTTTAACATTTTATCCCGGATAGCTGCGTGCTTCTGAAGGTTGCGGCAGTCAATGATCAACCACCCGACCGCTCTCTTAAGCCGAATCCACTTTGAATAGTGGTAAATGAGCTATTCCATTGGTTACAGTGTTTTAATAGCTGTGGCACTGGTTATCAGTCTGACTCTCTGGTCGTCTTTTTGAAGAGTTTTTAACTCTGTCGGTTGAGCTGGTCATTTATCTTCAGCTTCCCACAGGAATTCCGGACCATTGAACCAATGCGTTGTTGACATAAACTTCATCATGACACATGGTCAGCTGGGTTAGAATTGGTTGGGACAGTTTGCCGAGTGTTGTCTTGTTTTTTTTTTCTCTCTGTTTTGTGTAGATATATTCCATGTTTTAGATAAATATATTTTAATCATGATTGTTACGCTTATAGATGAAAATAATATTCTCAAAATGTTCTTGCTGTCAACCTAGTTATTATTTGACAAAATAAAAGTATGACAAGAGTTAAATGTTGTGCATATTTCAGCTATTTGCTACAATGTTCAATTTTAACAGGGTTTTGTTTAGAAAAAAATTGGCAGATATTTTAACAACCTTAAAGAAAGTTTTCCATCAAAGTTCTAATTCAGAGTAGTTTCTGAGATGTGGTCCTACCAACACACTAGGGATCCTTTATTTCTGGCAGTCATGATTGGCAGCTAATCAAATCTTACTTTTTGGAACTGCAATTCCTAGGACGTTTCTAAAAATTAACGACAGATGAAATCTGCTACTCAAGCTTTTAGAATAAGACATCAAAATTGTTCTGTCTAAATCACTTTTTTAAGAAAAATACTTTTGAATGTTCCTGAAGTGAAAACCCCCTTGTGTGTTTGTAGGGCCTGGACATATCTCGGAAACTACAACAGTACTTAGAATCTGGAGCTAAATGTGCAAAGCTATGGTATAATTAAGAATTTTTGCAGTTTTGTTCAAGGGGGTTAGTGTTGAATTTAACTTTCAGGTGATTTGTCTTCAAACTTCACATTTCTTGGTTTATGTAATACATAATAATATAATACCAGTATGATGTTCTTTTTGTTATAATTATACAGGGAGAACAAATCCAAACGTTGGAATTGTAAAAAAAAATCAATTTCCCAAGTAGATGCCAAGGGAAACAATGTAGCCTCCTATACATTTATTAATTCTTAATCTTCAACTTTTTTAATTTTACAGGAGTGTCGGGAGCTATTGCCAAAATCCATGCAATGTCTGAAATACCCTTGTGTTGTGCAGCATTGCAGAATTTGATAGTTATATGGACTGATTTGGTTTGACAGAGTATAAATTATATTGAAAGTCAGCACACACAGATATGTATATCCAAAACAAAAAGTCAAATCACTCGGACAACAAATCTGCAAAGCATTATATAAAGAAATTAATTTGAAAATCATCTCGTCCGATTCAACATACCGATCATGATTTCACGATATCTCCCCTGCTCTACCACTTGAAATAGGGTTATACGGTTTTATTATCCGTTATTATTTAAGCCTGGTTTAACTTTTGAACAACCCAGCCCTGGTGTTCTGATTGATCAATTTTTTGTTAAAAACCACATCATACGTATAGTCGCCCTAACTCCAAATTTTGTTTTATAAATTTACTAAAACTGACAGTAAAATGTTATTAGTAGTTGGCACATGACGTCAATTGTACCTGTTTTGAGGAGTACGACGTTTAACACCAATCAAACAAACAAACAAACCAGTTTTGAGAAAATATAATCTCAGACAGGCTTGACAAATCACAAGTTCGCTGTTGATTTTTTCAAAAAGGCAAGCAGACTTCGAGAACTTTTTAGAAGCATTTGCACCACTTTGACTGCAGCTCAGGGTGTACGAGCTTCAAGACGGTATTAAAAATTTGTTCACCCTTTGGAATTCAGGCATCAATAAATGTGTACTTTGTTTAATAATAAACCTTCATACCTCTATCTTCCAGTGAATTCCACTTTCATTGGACTGAAACAAAAAAAAAAGATACAAAAATAAATTTGGTTATCTAATAAGTTTCTGCTGAAGACTATAAAGCCTAGTCAAAATTACTTATTACTGTAACATCTGAACAAATAAAAAAAAGTACAGTTATGTCTCAGTCACATTTGCTCTACGGCTAAGATATGGCGACCGTAAGTCCCAGACATCGAGAGATACCTGCGGCCGCCGCAGATGATCTGCGGTGGCATCGGGGTTACCCTAGGGCGTATCCCTATAAGTTTTACAGGCCGTAAGTGCTGCCGAGGGATTAAAGCACGGAGTAAGAGCGTTTCATTTCTAGGTTCGCTGTAGCCATGCCGTAGAGCTGTTCCAGGGCGACCATAAGTCCGGCGCACGGTTTGCCGTGCGGCTGCCCTATAGTGTCTTATGCATTTCAATTGACTTTTGAGGACCCCACAAAATTGGGGCCGCCGCAGGAATTCCACGGGCGCCCTACGGTTCCCGTAAGGTGGCCTTGCGGTATGTGGCACACCCTGCGGGTAACGCAAGGCTCCTGCACGCTTGCCGCACGCCATCCTTACGGCCCCTGTGGCAGTCTGCCCCGAGCGTGGAGCAGGTATATATACCAGTATGTTTTCATATGTATATTATCATTCATATCTGACGTTTAGATTGGTGTGTAGCGGTAGCGTCAGTCTTGCCGCACGGTTGCCGTTTTGGCTACCTTGGTATTTGTCAAAAACCTACGTCAGTAGCAGGGACGCCCGTGAGAATGCTGTGTCGGCCCTATAATTGCTATTGGCCGTAGATATTTTAGACCCCATGGCCGCCGCGGCAAATGTGACTGAGGCATAAGTTACATGTACGTGTAGGTCGGAACTTGTCTGGCAAAAGGCAAAACACAAGAGGGAACATCTGATCGGTAACAATGCCATTGAAAGTGTATAGCTGGGTGAACTGAGGAGGAGACATAGAAAATGTTTCATCACAAAACACTTTCTGGGCATTGCATAAGTATTTTAGGTTGTCGTGTGTCCTAAATATAAGTATACGGTTAGCTTGGTCATCCTCAGCTAGATTAAAGTCGTCTCCACCTGTTGTTTGCCCCCAAACACCCTGGATGTTGATGTCTTCTCTTGTTTTGGGAATGGGTGGTGTTGTCTTTTGTCGTTGACTGTATAGAGCTAACTGGGAAACTTAGGGATATCTCTGGCAACATCTGCACTTTGTTCTAACGTATCTCCGTTCCTCAGCTTGGCGAGTTTATCTACATATATTGATGGCATTCGGGAAAGTTCCTCTCTGGCTCGTTTCCTCAAAGATTGCATGAAGCTAGCCACACTGGGATTTGGCTCATTTGCGGCATGGTTATGGGTATTGGAATGCCTTATCAAAATACAGGACCCCTCAACAAATTGTCTTCCTGATGCCCGTTAGCTTGAAAAGCACCAGGGCAAAGGAAGCTTCAGTCGAACAAACATGACAACGGGATGTAAAACAGGTTGCCACAAAAAAATCCAAATCCAGATGCCCCCTAGGTAAGAAATAACCACCATACATTTAACATCTAAACAGTCCACTCTTGAAGGACAGTGATCAGCCTTTCATCATTATACATAAGGGTATCTTACCCTACTTTTCTTTGGTTTTGGTGCCTGACAATCTCTCTCCAATCTGGCGAATTCTTCCATTTCTTTGAACTCTTCCTCTCTTTTCCCAAGCTCACATGTAGCCGTTGTCAAATGACTTTGTCTGCAATATACAAGATATGCAAAGGATTGGTTGTTTGATTGGGGTATTGTGCCTTACTTAAGGTTATGTCTTTGCGTTTTAAAAGGAATGACCTTTTGAATGTTTGAGTATTTGTGAGCGTATATTTTTATTTATTTATTTATTTATTTCATACATAGCCAACGGGCCTTGACCCAATTACAGACTACAGCAACCCTATATACAGTGGTATAAAAT
>JAVFBZ010035321.1:0-10870 GCA_032466195.1 Katharina tunicata
TACCTCATTTAATTGTTTTGCAACTTTTGCTACTTTCTGTTGGTGTTTTTTGTACACAATAGGATTGAATATTTAAACCAACGAATTAACAAACACGTATTCAGTATTTGAAATTTTAAGTTATCATCTGAAGTTTAGATTCTGTAAATGAAGCCTCTCTTATTCGTGATTTTTGGACATTTTAATTTAAATTTAATTGCGTTGGAAGGGTAGGCCTATATAATGGGTATTGGTTCATCCAGAACTGTCCGCAGTGTCCGTCCGTCTGATAGCCGAACAACTGGCTTAAAAATACACATAATAGGGCATGTGGAGGTGCTGCATGGGGTGGGATATACTTGGCTTATTCAACAAGGGTTTCTTCCTCAGATGTGTATTCTTTTATTCAATACTTTATACATGTAAGTTTATAACTCGCAGCCACATGCATCTATCTATATGTACAGGGTCATATTGGACTACGGTATCCCCAAGAACTGAATAGTGGCGCGCGGCAACGTTATAGGATATTTCCCTTTATATGGCGACTTTCCCCATATGTTTTCCAGGAAACTATATGAATAATCTTCATGATAAACACCCTGCAATTTCTATATCGTGTACGATGCGGCCTATAAAACATTCTTCTTTATTATTCCACACGACGTTTCGACACTGTTGGGCCAACTTTAGTTTCTTTGTCAAGTATAATATGAACCATCGTGAAATTAACTGGTTATATATGTACAAATATTTAAAAGATCATTAAACATAAATTAACAATTTTGAGAAATAGTTATAAGAGTGATATGAATGAAACAACAGTTGTTAAAGATATTTATTTTACTGCAGGTAGGCCTATTCCTGATTAATTATGTTGTCAAATGCTGAAGGAATAAAAATGCCTTGGCCTAAGTAATTATTTAAGAGTTTTAAGAGTTTGCTAATTTTTGTTTTCGGTTGTGGATTCCATAATTCTACTTGACCAAAATAAGGAGTTTGAAATAATACAAGAACACTTCCGTTATATAGATTATAACTTCTGCTTTTTATATAGTCAACATTTCGATGTCACATAGGGACCCTCACTGAAAATTTAATAATTACACCTAAACGTAATTGCGTAATCAATTATCAGATGCCGCGATGCTTATTGATAGTCTATCCCCTTTATATAACACCAGCTATTAAAATGTCAAAGAAGTTTCAAAACATTTGTTTATATCCCATATTAATTGTGGATGTTTCTATATGCAGTGCGCTACATGTATATATTGAAGAATTAAGGTCAAATCAAACACTTCTTTTTATTTATATGCATTTCTGAAGTTTAAGTTTTCTTTATTTTGTTCTAGCCTAAAAGTTCAGCCGCTTATCAATATCTAAAAATGGGCTGCTAATCACGGTCACTTGGCTTGTACATGTATGTGTTGGATTTCATTTTTCTCGATTGTGTCTGTCACAAACATAATAAACAGGCAAAATGGTAAATTTTTGATAACGTATTTTATTTACTATCCAACACATACAAGCCAGGTGACTGTGCTGCTAATCTATTAAGCTATAACTTTTTGATGTCTGTAGGCCCTATACCTCTACATCGTTTTGCTGCGGATTACGTATATAGTATATATAGGCCCTCTAGACGTTATAAAAACTACACAGAACTTCAAAGCATCTATAGAATTTCGGTCAAAAATTTATATCTTTTTGACCAAAAGTAAGATTTTCAAACACGGGATATGACTGCATGATATAGGCCTATATATACTAAATAGTATAATTAAATCTGGAGTGAACATGTTCAACAATTTATCGGAAAAAAAACGCTAAGCAAACCTAAATGGTAAGAAATAGAAAATGACAGTTTATTTAGCTGATTACTGCCAAGGAAATTGCATATAAATTTTAACGCAAGCGAAAGACCGGTGTGTTTAAAAAATAAGGCTACATCTAGCGAGAATATATAGGCAAGACTATACAGGACTGACCTCTAACAAGTAACCTGAGCATCACGTCAGAGTTACATATAGATATAGGTTGTGGAAATATATACATTTGTCTTATATGATTTCATCCTATCGACAAAAACCATGGAATCACGTCCTTGTCGCACAGCCGAGTGTGTGTTTGTTTCGCATTTCACTCTGAAAATCAATGTTTCCTGGCTTCGGCCATTTATACCGAATTCAATATTTCTCCACGATACAGCCCTGTTGTGCACACAGCGCCGGTAGCTGTCTCAGGAGCGAACCGTGTATGTTTGGGAGTCGGGGGCCCTGACCGCGTACTTTCTCGACACCCCTAACCCGTTACATGTTAACAAAGTGGCCGACTGGAGAGAGATTCTCGATATGCACAGACCGCCAGGCAACCATCCCATCGGCACGTACCCTGCTTTCTCCTGTGTGGACATATCAAACACAATTAGAATGTCAGCAAACAATCGAATAGGCACTGCATGCACTACATCCAAAATTGTCGCTAAGTCGAATGTTTCACTGGAAAATGTTTTCCGTAATTAGTGATTAAATATAAATTACCTATATATAATGTATATAATCCCGGTGGAGGCAAGCACAATTTTCTTTCTCTACATTAATAAAAAAATATACATTTGTCAATTTTCTAAGCTTAAAAAAATAATGTTAGTTATGCAAGTAATGCATAGTTAGTTATGTTATGCAAATGCAAGCATGGACTTAATGTTTTAAATAATAGTGATAAATCAAAATAAAAACGTCTTATTAAATATATATTGGACCTGCATGTATCTGAATTGCAAGGTATATAGGCTGCAATAAAATTGAGCAGGTGTAGATAAATATCCATGTAATAATGTTGCTGCTATTATGCATACCTGTATACATATTACATCAGTAAACATTTCTGGTTTAAGCTTTTTTGTCTTGTAAACATTGTTCATGGAATTATATAAAATCAGGCTTCGGCATTTACTTGAACCTGCACGTAAAGTGCAAGTGCAATTTTTCAGATTTGCTAAGTTTGGAAATAAGGATAGGCCTACCGTTCTTTTATCAAAGTGATCAGTAAGGTTTGATCTAATTTTATCAAATATCACCGAAAGACCATAAATTGTAAAAATCGCCTAAAATTTCTACGTCGGTTGGGTTAAAAGGTAAGTTCCGAGACAGCCTTCAGAGCAGTATATTTATATACCATATCTTATAGTAACAAATTCAGTATAACATATCACAGTTTAAATGTTATATATATAGGGAGCACTTGTTTCGAAATTAAGCACATTCCATGGTTGACATCGGTCCGC
Organism: Katharina tunicata; assembly: GCA_032466195.1. Classification (NCBI taxonomy): domain Eukaryota; kingdom Metazoa; phylum Mollusca; class Polyplacophora; order Chitonida; family Mopaliidae; genus Katharina; species Katharina tunicata. The sequence goes on from JAVFBZ010035321.1 coordinate 3,269, forward strand.
AAACTGAACAAACTTTTTTCGACACACTCTTGAAATCACAGCTTTATAACGAGAATGCATACATTGTAAATCAATCCTTTGTCATGATATATAATAGCATATATTAAAAATGTGTACACATGTCTGCTTGATATATAGTCTTATGGTTTCGGTCGTGAGTTATAGAATGAAGAATGTGGAAACTCCATAGTTAACTTAAATTTAGAGATAAATATTGTTCAGTTTTCATTAACTGTAACAAATGGAACCAGAAACATAACTAATAAATAAGGGAAAGAATATAACCATACATTCGCTGGTAACTAAAATGGCAACTATATATAAGGTCTGAAACTCAAACCATGCATATATATTTTTTTATAACGATATATACGCTTTTTATAACTTGTTATTGTTTTTTGGTGTATGTGTGTGTGTTTTTTTATTATTATTATATCTAGAGTTAAAGGTTAATTAAGGTTATATAAGATCTCGGAAAGTTGTTCATCAATGTGACCAAGTATTGTAAAGTTCCGACGGAAGTCAAACTCAAGCAATCCTTTTTTGTCTTGTATTAAAAGGACACCTCGCATAAAGGGTCATTTTCACACAAGAAAAGATATATAACCTTATAATTAGCGACAATAGGAGCAGCTAGAAACATAAATATCACCGACACTATACATCTACGGTGGGTGACTTTATAGCGCTAATAAAAAAAGGAATTGTTGTTTACAACATGATAGTGGCTATATATAACCAACACATTTGGGGGTTATAGAATTGTTTCTGAGAATTTATCTACAACATGAGATGATCAATCGGTTTTAAGTAGTCGATATCCCTGTGCCAGTGTGACTACTCTTGACACAAATATACAGACTGTTAGAAAATAATAATATAAGTATACCAACAGATTGGTCAATAGATCCATACGGAAATGAGTTGTACATTTTCGCGAGAGGTAAATATTATTTCATGAAGTTTCGTAAATAATCTCTTATTTTGTTGTCTTTTTGGTGAATATTCAGACCTTTACACTGACGTGTAAAACGTTAACCATTTGCTTTTCTATCGAAATACACGACGGTGCGTATATAACCCTTTCTTCAAGTTGGTTATTATCGATATCGATATATATATATATATATATATATATCGAGAATGCTTCTATCATTCTTTGATAACGTCAGCTTAATAGACACTAAATTCGATATTAATTTAAATAATCGAAGGTTCAGTCATTTTTTAAAGTACAGGGTATGTAAACACTAAGTATAACTGAACATATAGACGGTCGATTGGTGACAGTTTGAGTTTAGTCATGAAAGGCAGTTATATGCATGTGTAAAGACATCACACATAACTGGTTTTAAAAGGAATGATTCTCGACAAAAGGATGTTTCAGGTTGAACTGGATCTTTGCCCATATAACTTTCAATGTGTACAGATTTCTTCTATCTGTTCATTCTCTATCTGTCTCAGTTTATCCACATCCCGTAGATCACGAGATCTGAGCATCACCTTGGTAACTAATGCTATCTGAACACACATAATCCACCAGCTTGGGGTGGAATTTAACCTGCCTCTATACTGACCCTCGAATAGCTTCACTTTTCTGCCAACGACAAAGGGAGCTGTTAGAAAATAAATAACACTAACACTTCGTTCGTTTGTAACTGTGTATTGACAGTTATACGGTGGGTATATCAAATGTGATAATTGCCACATATAGGAAGCTATATATATTTGTATAAAGAGTAATCACACTGGCACAGGGATATCGAATTATTAAAGCCGATAATATGTAGACATGAAACATAACCATAACTTTGTGTCTTTTCAATGTTCTTTAATGCCATTTACCCGTAAAAGTTGGAATAAACTATATTGTCATTGTTATATGTTGCTTTATTTCAATTAAAAAACACAGAAACAGTGTACAGCTCTATAGTATATATAGGCAGAGCTTTTATAGACATTTTTTGGTTTCGAATAAATGCTGTCAAAGTGTGAGAAAGAATTCGGTTATTCGTTCTCTGATCACAATAAGCTTTAAAATGAGCTATTGATAAGTAAACGAAGCACATGATCCAAAAACAGTTTTTTTTTAAATGCGTCATTAGGTGACATATTTGCGAAGAAAAAGCTTGTTTTTGAAAAACGCTTGTTTATGAATTCCATGTTTTAAATTATAAATCGATGCTTTCGGTTTACATGTCAGATATATAATTTTACTACTTTGATTAATTTGCTCTCGTAGTTCCTCAAACTGTTTTGTCGTCGAAATCCCACTGGTCCACAGTATCTCATTAAAGATAGATAATCAAACACACACACAAGCATATACATAAATACTAGATTAGACTTTAATTTTGGTTTGTGAATTAACTGTCTTGTATTACTGGTACAAAAATGATTTGATTGATTGATTGGTGTTTAACGCCGTGCTCAAGGGTATTTCACTTATGTGACAGCGATGCATTCCAACAATATATAGGCAGCGACTCTAAACACAACCATAACATGTGTAGTCCATTTAGGATTTTTGCTGTTGGAAAGATAATGTTCCTCCAGTGCTAAGTATGATAGCCTAAATCAAATCTGGAAACATATACTGCCCGTAGCCAGAAGGCTGGTACAACAACACAGTCGATTGTACCTGTTACCTGAGTATATACAGGTAATTCATTATAAACAAAAGCAAAGCTGTAATAACACCCTTCATGTCTACACCGATGATCCGAAGATCGGAACAGAAATCCAACCGTTTTGACATATTTTGGATTCTTTGAATTTGTAAAGAAACAGGTAAATATTGTTAAACTGTTTGCCCTATACACCAAAAGCTATATTACAACAGAACAAGACCTCGGTTAAACTATACTACCTGCTCTCAATAATGATATATGCTCATAGAGTAAACTGTGGGTTTGCCTCTTTTGCTGGTATAGTCCTTTTTTTGTGGCAAAAAAATTGTTTGCATGCACCTGAACGAATTGTTGATTGGTAACGCTAACTCGTTCTGAAAACTGCTCTCTTATCTGGTCCGTCCATCAGGCGACGAGGAGAAACCCTACTCTGTCTAGTAGAGATAAGAACGGCTCGTTTACTACTATTGAATACGCATTATATCAGAATTACACGACTGTTTCGGTAGCGTGAGTATATCGTAGAAACTAAACCGCCCGAAACCAATTAACATAAATCCCAATATAACAGGACACTTACAAGTAGAGATAAACTTATTCGCCCAGAACCCGAGGTTATCCACTTTAAAATAGATTGAAACACGAATATATATTTTCAATAAATTACAATTGAGTTGGAAAACGTAAACCTCCAGTAAATTAATTTATTTGATTGATATATTTAACGCGGTGTACTCAGTGGTATTTCACTTAAATGGCGACCTTGCGTTGCCAGGGAAAACCGGAAAGAAAACTATAAAAAATAATTCCCCGTGATCTAGCTCCACAGCCACCGAAAACTCCCATTATATGTGCCTTTAAGACCGAGAGGGGGGTTCGAACCTATACTGGGTAGAGTGAATAAGACTCAGCTGTCCAACGCTAATCCAAACGAGCCACGACGCGGCCTCATATTTGCTAAATAAAATAAAACAACGCAAATGTATTTCCCAGACACCAGAAAATTAAGATAATTTAAATTTATACTGCATGGTAATTGTAAATGAACAGCTTATACAATTCACCATCGCTCATTATATGCGTTTGTGAAAAGTATAACACACAAGTAATTTTTCTTTGACTTAATGATATCGACATTTTTCTTACATAACATATATGGTTTAAGCAATTTCTCTTTTTATAAAATTGTCTTTATAGTTGCGACCAATTATGAGTTATGTGTTAAACAGGATGCACACTATATAGACTTATGCTGATATACCAAACAGTAAAAACGTGTATACCACAGCAATAGCAAAGAACTTGTTCTATTAAAGTAGATGATACTACTCTATATACTATAAGAGGTCGAACCTCAAACCTTCGACCAATACTTGATAAACTTAAGACGACCACCCTCTCTCCTCGAAAAGAGAATACTGGTGAAAAGGTAGCTTAAATATAATTTTATTTTTAACAATCTTTGGAAAAGAACGATAATACATAAGGAGTTGTCACCTATAAAAGCTTCAAGTTACGCTCTTAATGCCTCTTAAACAATACTTCAGAGGCTGGTTTATTGCTTCTTGTTCTAACTGAGCTTCTTTTTCCCAAGAGACGACAGACACGCACAGTCAGACTTACATGCACTAATGGGTTTTCTGTCATTTCCACCTCGTCATTTTACGGTGCGGATGGTTTTCTCAACACAAACTGCCATAACTCTTCCTCCAAACAGTTTTGATATGATCAAATAACAGAAAGAATTCTATGCCCGAGTTTAACGAGCCTACCAAACTTACTGAACCATATTAGAGTCGCCCAAGTCAACAAGCTATATGTCGAGGAAATATGGATAAGAAATAACAAAACTCTGTTTAAAACAATCCTTCTAGAATCTCGACCACATGCAGTTAGTACTAACATTGTATACAACAATATGTTGCCACGTTAAAAACAGATTGTTTGTTTGATTGGGTTTTTACTCCGTAAGGTTATTTCACTCATATGACAGTGTGCCAGCCCATAATGTTAAATGCAATTAGAGATATAATAAATAACTATATCTTTATTATCGGCGGTCCACAGATTACCAGAATGATCCAAACAATAAAAGACATCTGTGCATAATATATATAGAAAACAGACAATACTTTGGTGTCTTCCTGTCAATATTCCCCGTACAGAAAGATTTGCAGCCTTTATTATTATTTTTTTTTTTATAAATGTAGAGAAAGAAAATTTTGCTGGCTACCAGGGCCAGAGCTCTAACCGACTGAGCTGCAGAGGCTTACGGCAGAATGAGCGAATCTTTCTCTATATACCGTATAAGCACTGACACGGGGACTCCGCAATAGTGTCGTTTTAATATAGATACTACCAACACATGTGTTTGTTGTTTTTGGTTATTCTGATAAGCTGCATGGTACTGGCATGTATATATATATTTTTTTCATAAATGTAGAGAAAGAAATTTGCGGGCCTCCACCGGGATTTGATCTCGGGTCTCGGGTTAGCAGGGCCGACTGAGATACAGAGGCTCAAGGCATGCAGAACGAACAAATTTTTTATCCATGCAGGTAATAAATTAAGCCTGCGAATATTTCTCTACGGTATAAGCACTGACACAGAGACTATTCAATCGTGTCGTTAAATTAGTGTCCCTCTGTCAGTTCTTCCCGTGGAGAAAGATTCGCAGCGCTTACATGGATGGAAATTTGCGATCGTTTTGCCGTGAGTCTCCGTAGATCAGCCGGTAAGAGCGCTAGCCAGAGTCTCGAGTTCGAATCTCGGTGGAGGCATGCAGATTTTCTGTCTCTGCATTGTATTTATAAAAATGTATAATCGGCTGTGGTAAATTTGGTTTCAACACCCGCCATCTAGACTTATTAGTGCAAATCATGTGCATATATTTCCATTAAAAGACTGTTTTATTCTATTGGTAATCGATCACGTATCGGCTAAGCCTTAGTTTCTAATTTCACATTTGGAACGTTTTTAAATATACGTTTCCCATCCCTTGTTTGAAGGTAAAAGCACTGTGGTTTAATAGTTTAAACTATATTGTTTACGCAACATTCAAAACGCAAGAAAACCCCAAAGAAAATTTCCGAAAAAAACCCCAAACCCTGACATTTATTAAAAGAGAAACTTCGAACGAGGAAGTTATGTTGGTATAGTCACCATATAGATAACATATTTCCGCTTTATTATGCTATCATCAGTTAAACGTATATATAATCATTTATACGTAAAGAGCTAATGATGGTATATAATAGAGCCGAAATTAAATTATCTATATACCAAAAACGATTTCCTTGTTCGGAGTTTCTCTTATTCCATAGTACTCGAAATTGATATGTGAAATTACTGCTGGCTTCGATAGAATTTATCCGATAAATTTGGCGTGTCGTAATAACTGATTTGAACCACACTGACACTACCATATAAGGTACTAAAGTTAATGATCTAGCCGTTGTTGGCGTTCCCTAAATTCGCTAAAATGTCTGGAGGCCAAAATTCAGACATGGCAAAAAAACTACCCTCTGATTCTCTCGGCCTCCGCTTAAGTTTGACAGCCTTGGTCTAGACAATGCGTAAAGATTTAACAGCATATGAACCAAATCAGTTTTCTGATCACATAACCCTGCAATAGACACCCAGGTCCATAATTACTTATTTTTTGGTACATAACAAACATTTTGCAACAGTGGATTTAATTACCTGTAAAACATACGCTATTGCACAAATAGATATATGCGCATTACATTTCCGATGAATGCCCAGCCGGATTATAAATGGCTAGAAGAGTTATGCCCCCTCGTTTTGGGTTGAACTCGACCATACTGTCTGCACGTGACTCGAATATTGTTCTACTAAACCATGTTTGCCGGCAAATTCACAAAACAATTTCGGATTATAAAGCCACCCTTCACAACCAATATGAACAACAATAAAATAAATGTTAATTTTCGTAAATATTTATAAAAATGAGATATGTTACAGGCAATTGTATATAAATATTAATACATACGGTCATATACATATAATAAATACAAATTGTATTGCTAGTTCAAAGGTTATTCATTATTTGTGAATTAAAAACCTATATTAAGGTTTAAGAAAGACCTATACGCACTGTAATGAATATATCAGGCATTTTTTCATAATTGAGAAAATAAATGAAGTGTGATTAATGCTTCCAATTTAGAAGCTTTGGTTTTTCAAACAGTGCAGAGCTGTTGAAACAGTCCACATCGTGAAGTAAAAAAACAAAATAAAACAAGAAATAAAACCGATAAAATCTGCAATGAATACTTGTAACACACAGCTCCAATACTTAAAGTCACATACGCCCCCAAACATTCTGTAGTTTGGGTTTTCACAGAATCATATGAATTATATATATTTTCATCAAAAAGTGAAAGTACGAGGCATTCAGTAAATTTTACTCCCAGATTTGAAGGTAATTGGAAATGTGTCAATCTCCTGTCACATCTCAGACACTGTTTGATGTACCGACATCACTCCGTGTCAACTGTGTTAGCCACACCCCTTACACGGTTCAAAATGTTGGTTCGTTACATACAAGGTCATTCACCACGTCTGGATCAAAGTCATTGTGAGCACATATGGCCAGCCCTCTTTCCGTTAAAAGTTTGAATAACTGCTAGATTTCTCGTGGTCCGTTACATGCTTTGTATACCCAATGAATAATTTTTATTTTAATTTTTGAACAAACATAAAATCATGAAAAAATCCAAATTTTGGGTGCGCCTGTGACTTAAATGCAATAACTTAAACATTGCTCAATGAAAGTCAAACTGAATCAACTGATAGCAGAATGCAATTAAAACAAATAAATATCCCATGGAAACATTTCAAATCACAATTCTGCAAATTATACCTCAAATTCTTTGTGACACTCTGAGCCTTCTTCAGTATTAAAGTACTGTATTTTCATGCAAATATCCCCTGGGTTATATTTGTTTTA
>JAVFBZ010035332.1:0-10870 GCA_032466195.1 Katharina tunicata
TAAACATACCTAGAACATAATCACCCGACCCAGCATAATACCTGTGTAATCTTAGCACACCTTCAGATAAACATACAACTTTAATGCTGTAACTCAGCATAATCCGGACCTCTGCTATCACTCAGTAATAAAATACATCTAGATTATATCGTATGCTATTCTAATATAATTCTAGATTTTTAATATTTATTATTTTTCACATTTTATTATTATTCACATTTCGCTGTTTACACACAAGGTTAAAAGTTCTGACAAATAAGGGGGGTAACCCTGATATGTTTAAAGCAGATCTTTGAAAAACTTTGATTATTGATCACTGATTATAATATAAATCTATGTTTAAAATATTTATTATTTTTTGCTTTTCGCCGTTTACATACATGTATACGGTTAAAGTTCTTACAAATAAGAACTTACATGTTAATAGCAGACCTTTGCAAAACTTTCACTTATTTCCTTCAATCTAAGGGAAATAGAATCACCATTAGACCTCTGAAATCAGTCAATAATAACATAAATCTAGATTTGAAATACTAATTATTTGTTTACTATTCTCCGTTTACAGATAAGGTTAAAGTTCTTACAAATAAGAGTGACCCTTAAATAATAACAGAAACTCTGAATATTGAAGTCATTTTGTATAGTATCTATATTTCAACTTACTATGAAGCCGTCATCAGCAATGAAAATGAACATAACATTTAGGTTTATATAGGCTATACAATACGTAATATGTAATGAGTAATATGTCTTTTATTTAAATAAAAACAGTTCGTTTGAGGCTTTCAGTCCTGAGTTGGATTCTTGTTTTTAATGACTAAGGCTTCTTTGAATATATGTACATTCCAATTATTAGCCTTATTAATTATTTTGGTATTATTTAAAATGGTCCAGGCAAGGATATGGTTGGTAAAAGCTGAATTAATTAGTTAGTCTATCTGGTAGAGTCATGATGTCTATGAGATGGTGGAAATGATTACATTGCATGAGGTGGTTGTGTATTTCACTGTTTTTGTTTGAACAATGTTCTTTGATTCTAACTATTATACATCTCTCTGTTTTCCCAATATATCTGCTCTTGCAGCCTAGCCAGCTGAACTCATACACAACACAACTTTGAACTTCTTTAGGAGATTGGTCTAGATTTATACATTATGATGAATTTGACAGTTTTGTTGTTAATAAGTGTTTTGATTTTGCTCACAGTTCTTTGTACAATGTGTTGACCTTGTTTGTCGATGTATGGGACATTTACAACAATTTTAGTTGTATTGTATTCATTAGGCTTGATATTTATTCTTGTTGTTTGTTTGGTGTTTCTTAACCAGTTTTTGACTACTGATTTTGGTAAATCATTCAACAACATGAACTTCTTTATGTTATCAAGTTTTGTGGACAACGATTTAGCTGTGCTACACAGTCCTTTTGCTTGTGTAATCAGTGAGTGGATCCAAGCTGTTTTTTTAAACCAGGGTTCAAAACTGTTGTATCGCGGGAATAATTTAAACCAGGGTTCAAAACTGTTGTATCGCGGGAATAAACCTGTGTGTGAGCTTTTGCTGTATACTGAGATTTCTTGGTTTTGAATTTTGAGATCTAAAAAGTGAACAATATTATAATCGATATTTGCTTCGTGGGTGACCCTTTTACACCACAAGCATATCTAGGAAAACTTTGAGTTATGTCCAGCGACTTGAAGGGTGACAGTCTCGCCATAAGATCTCTGCAACCACTGATAAAAAATAAATCTAGATTTTAAAGAAAGCTCACACCAACCACTTTCATATAAGGGTTACCCTTATTTATGAAAACTTTACCAGTAAAAGGTGACAAGGTAGAATGATAAATATTTTGAATCTAGATTGATATTATTATCAGTGGTCACAGATTACGCTTACGAAAAAATGCTTAAATAGGTTTTCTGAAAAATCTGTGCTAAGCATTACCCTTAATTGTAAGAACTGTACCCTTATATGTTAACCGCAAAAAGTGAACAATTTAAATATTTCTAATTTATATTTCTATATCATATTATTTTACTATATAAATATTATATTAACTTTCAACTCAAATTCACATAAATCTTACATTGTTGACCTTTTACAACATTTTGCTTTCTTTAAAAACACGGCAAAAAGTGGGTGCTTTATGCATCTGTGGCTATGAAAATACTAGATTACTTTATACAACTATATAGTGGAGAGGTTTTCTTGACAGCACCTGTCTCCCTGAAAATAAAATGATTTTACAGAAGTATTAATCAAGTTTCCATCTTCCAAGTTCCTTGAAATCATTATACTTAATTAAAACTCATGAAGTATAAGTGGTTGAGAGACGTGAGCAGATGAGTTTTTGTTTGAATGGTTGAGGCATTGATCGTGTCAAGCTATATTGAGTTGTTGTTGTAATCAGAGAACCTTTTGATGCACAACCAGCCGACCCTCCATCCTAAAGTAGATATAAATAGACAAAAATAGAAACCCCTGAGATGTTGTCAGTTAATAATGACTTTATACTCTGTTTAGAAATTCCTCTCTTACAATGTGTTTTACCTATACATTTATATAAACCTTCAGTTTTGGTGATAAGTTTCATAGGCTTCATCTGTTCTAACAATATTTGTTTGATGTTTATTTCCAGTCCGATGAGCGGTTCCGCCTAGCAGATCCTATTTGTACGTTTCTCTTTTCCATAATTGTTCTCTTCACAACTGTATCAGTACTCAGAGATACTCTTAGGGTGATTTTAGAAGGTGGGTTCATAACATTATTTATTATCAGAAGTCTGTTTAATGTTGTTATTTTTTTAAATTTTGTCTATCCAGTGAAATAGCAACTACAAAATCGCAATACAAGTGTTTCATTATTAATTAAATTGTCATTAAATAATGTATCTCTAATATTTGTTGTTGGTTGACAGGTGTATAAAATAAATTAATTTATTTGGATCTATTTAAGGCTTTGAAATGCCACTTCATAGAACATCCATTTGCACACTGCTTTGAAAGTTTTTTGTAAAAGAATTGCTTTACGTATGTATTGAATATATTACGGGACCTAGAATATGTTTTTAAAGAATTGTTTCCCATTTTACAGGTGTACCAAATGACTTTACTTGTTCGGATATATGAAAGAACCTAGAATAGTTTTACATTCGGCTTAAGTTGTTTGGAAAAATAAATTACCGAGAAAATGCTTTTTAATGAATTGTTTCATATTATACAGGTGTACCAAAGGAGTTAATTTATTTGGATATATTAAAGGATCTGGAATCCATCGATGGAGTGGAGATGGCTCATGGACTTCATCTTTGGTCACTCACTATTGACAAAAATGCTATTGCTGTTCATCTTGCCATAGGTAGTCATCAGGAACTAAATGTGTATTTTTGTGTACAACAACAACAAAAACAGCATGTACATGTTGTTAAAGTTTTACAGTTGAATTTAATTAGTTCTTTTTTGTTTTATAAATTGTTTGTAACGTTCCATGTTACTTCAGTGCTTTCTCTAGCCCTTTCTTCTGTCTAGCTTACATGTAGCTGTTTATTAAATACCAACCCAATATATATTTGTTTACTTTGTTGTATAGTTTTTAAGAAATTGTTATCCATACGAAAAATGTGATTATGTATAAAATAGACAAAACTGATGTATCCTTCTTGTCCTATCAGTTTATATGTAGTCTATACAATATACACAATATTCCTCTAGTACAACATGATCACAGTTGTTTTTATATATGTCCTGTATATATTGTTTTAATAGTAGGGCCTACAGTATTCGCACATGTAACTTAGCCTGAGAAAGCCCTGCGCAAGATAGATGAACATGGGAACAGTAATTATCCATAACATTTTCCAAATGTGTCCTGTGACAACATCTGTCAACCATGTCTGGCATTACGCGGATGTTAAACAACAGCAATAACTATGCACGGGTCAACGAGATCAACAAGATCAACACCAAGCTCTGAAGAATAACAATTTTATTTAATAAAATATATTTCTTGCTCTGGTATTATATGTTTAGCAAGCTTTTAAAATTGTTTGCGTTCATGTATTTAGAAAATACACAAAAGCTACATAACGTTGAATTACATCCGGGTTTGCGTTATAACTTGTGGCTTACCGTACACATGGCAGGGGCGCTTTATTGTATCCCTACTTGATATCGCGGTGATTACCACCTGGTTTGGAGAATAACTAAATACCTAAAACTACCATGCCCATAATATAGGACACAGAGGTTTTTTCTTGAAGTTAGTTCCTCAGTTTGGGATGCGCAAGTTACATGAAAGCGCAAGTTACACATACGAATACTGTATGTAATGGGGTTTTAACCCATTCACTATTGATGTAATACATATATAAATAAATTTTTAAGACCACTTAAGCCAAAATAAATTTAAGTGATTAACTGTTCTGTGTTGTTCTCTTTCCAGGTGAGGAAGCAGATTTTGAGACCGTGTTGTCCTTGGCATCAAAGAGGTTACAAAAACGCCATCAGTTTTACCACTGTACAATTCAGGTTGAGCGCTATCACCATGAGCTGATGTCATCCTGTAGCAGGTGTCAAGAAGGACCTCATAGCTCATAATAACTCCACAGACACAGAACTAAGATTTCCAGCCTCAGAAATTATATTGCTATAGAACTGATTGCAAAGGTTCTGGTAACATTGGTGGCAGTTCAATATACCTGATGTCATGTTAACCACCTTGTAACCAGTAGGTCAAGGACTGTGATAAATCTTGCCAAGATATGAAATAGATAAAAGATCCTGTTTGTTTTTTGTCTGTCAGCATGGAAGGGTCTCGACATGCTATAAGGCGAGTAGCTTTTTTCTGGAAACCAAAGCATAATCATTCTGCTCAGGTTTAAGACCACTATTTTTGTTGTTGACGTTCCAGTTAGATATTAATTTGATTCAGAAATGTACCCTGTGACAATAAGAAACCACGGCTTTGACCTATATAGTACATGAACTAATTAATGTTAAGTACCTGATGTAAATAATGCACACCAAAAAATATTACATCATGCATTGTTATATGTATAGAAGCGATCTTTGCCTAAAAAATGCAGGCAAAAAAAGAAAAGATGTGTATAGCAGTGATATGGCCTCACATGTATTCATTGAGCAAAAACATTGTGTTGAAACAGTTGGTATTTATAGAAACGAATAAATTGTCCCCAAAAGAAACAAAACTGAAGGTTACAATACAAGGAACATGTTTGCCAACTCCTTTATAAAGGTATCCAATATCTAATTTATTGATTAATATATACCTGAAAGAATTGTAAATGCTTTGTTCTGGCTTCTTAAAGGACAAGTCCAGACAATTTAGACAAAAACTTATTATTTTCCAAGTGTATTTGGAAAGACAATTTACCATGTCACACTTGGAACCGAGTAAGCATAACCGTTAATTATTTAATTTAAAAACCGGAAGTGACATTATTGTTCGCAGTCCAAATAATCCTGCTTGTGTCAGTCCTATCATGGATGAGCCGATGGATGCTTTTGTAATTGTATATGAATGACGTCACTGTTCCGAGCAATCCTTGGTCTTGTTTTCATGTCATGAGATAAATTTGCAGTCAACACAATGCTGGATGTCTTGCTGCAACCTGCTTGCTGTCTGAACCTTTGAGATAATTGCATAGGCCAATTTCCGACTAAACTGTTTTATTTGGCTTCTGATCTACGGTACTTGGGAGTCAACGAAACTATTAGTGTAATCTCCCATTAACAAAAATGTTAAAGTCGTTCTGTTCATTTAAAATTACGGATGGAAAAAAATAAAGTCTAGTCGAAATTTTCTTGTCCTGTAAAAGGTTGAGATTTATATAAGTATGTGAAATAAAAAATTCTCCAATCGCATTATTGAATTGATGTGTAGAGTGCATTTAATGTCCATGTACAAAAGAAGACATCGTTTTTAAAGCTGCGCTCTATCATGTATATAGGTCTGGATGTTTATAAAGGTTAGCCCTGGCTGGTTGTTGGTAAAGGGGCTGCCATTCAGCCGCTTTTTATATTTTTAAGACTTTAATACAGCTTGCATGAATTTAGAAGCTTGACAAATGTGTACATGTAGGCACGTTGACAGTGGGTTATATAAGCGCCTATTGTAATATACCAGTATGAAAACACTACAACCTTTGTTGTTGTTTCGCTGTAGTCTCTAGAAACAGTAGATCTCGTTTGATTTTACGTAACATTATCAACCGGCACATCCATTAGGGGACGGCCATGACGAGACAGGCCTACCCTAGCTGCAAACAATGACATAACACTTCTGCTGGTCATTAACATATATGCGGGTTTTTATAGTATTTTTCAAGAAGGCAAGATATGTGATAGTAATAAATTAAGTTACACTAAAATAATAGGTGTTTATAATCATATTTGTTACTAATTTAAGTCTTCCACGAACGTATCTTTGAATTAAACATAGCAGAAGTCAAAATAGGATTAACATTAACACATGAAGGAATATAATTGTTATCCTACTGCTTTTGATATACTTGTTCTTAAAGACACAAGTGGTGCAAGCTATCTTAATACAGCCATATTGAGTGAAAGTTTAACATTAAACAGATGTGAATTATATTTATATTGATTTTATTAATTGTTAAAAAGATAACGTTTTCTTTGGTGAAAGTTGTTGTGTGTGGAGTATTCCGAGTTGTTGATTGTTTTTATAAAGATTGCCTTATTCACTCTATATCTGATACGACTAAGAGCTTGTACATAGAAACTGGTGAGCAGATTAATACTGGCCAATAATTAACCATCTTTGAGGCGTAAAGTGCTGCCGTTCATTGAGTTTGGATAAAGACTTAGATGCCTGCTTTAGAAAACCAGATATAGGTATTTTATTGATTTTGATTTATGAGTATAAAGCAAGGGTTTACTGAAAAAGTTTGGAATTGAGTACAATGATAGAACCCTCTTAGACCATCAATTTGTTATATCTAAAGGGATGAAAAAGTGTAGTCGTGCGAGTGTCAGGTTTTGTTTGTGTGGAGATCCGGTGTTGTGATCCGGTGTTGTGATCCGGTGTTGGTATTGGCTTTTCCTGTAGCTTGAGGTGGTGTCCTTCAGCCATTGGGTTGGACAAGATGAGATACATGCATGGAAAAGATGATGTGTGTGAAAGGGCAATCAAGAAAAAAACAAAAGAACCACACTTTCCATGAAAGTCGTTGTTATTTATGTGTGATATATATGATTGTTCATAGGTCTGACTACATGTACAATGCCTGACTATAATGCTTGCCCAGATCAGATGGTCATTTGAGTGGATGTTTGCTGTGTGAATACAGCAATAAATGTACATGTATAGGGATTACTTATTTATTTAGTTAAATATTGTAAACTTGATATACAGTGCTTATAGTTGAAATTATTAAATGTTTTTTTTTAAGCCAGCTTGATTTATTTTATTGTGTTGAACTCTTATACATTGCCATTACTATTTGTTATTTTTTGTGGGATTTTTCTCTGCCCGTTTTTTTATTTTTTATTTACCCAGACATAATCTACAACATAGGAGATTACATCATTTTGTATTTGTTGAAATAATATTTTTGTACAGTGTGGGAAATGGTTTATTTAGTGATTGAGATACAAAGTACATAAATCTTGCTTAGAGAGCTATGATGTGTCAAATTCTCTGATACAATTAGATACCCTACTGTTCAAATCATGCTTGTTTTTGTGTGTTGACATTGTTGCCAAGTTTTTAATAATCAAAATTCACAAAGAATTGCCACTATCTTCTTAACTGATTCATGTTTAAGACTATTGTTCAAAATTTGTGCCGCAGACTTTAAGAATAAAATTATGTGACTAAATTAAATTACCTACTATTTCCGGTATAAATTGTATGAGAGCAAAATATGTTTTCATAGAAATCAACAAATTTATTTATTTATTCTGACATTCCAACTATTTGGTAAAGGTGAGTATTGATACTGTACAGAGTTGCTCATAATGCCAAATAGAATTAACAAGAAACAAGAATTTAAAGGACTTATTTGAAGTTTAACTGCACTCTTTAACAACAATTTTTACTGCTCATTTAAACTGTTTATTGCAGGCTGCTCAATACCCCCTTTGGTATCCAGTTTGACATGATATTTGACATTCCAATAATAATTTGTTTTTTATTTATTTGATAACCTGTAACTGCCTCGTTTACTTTTAACAGCCCTTTATTCACTAATTGTGTAATGTTCAAACAGTCACAATTTGAAAGAGTTTTGATAGTGTTAAAGATTACACAAGAATCCAAGGGTTATTGAGATGGTTTTCTGATAACTTTTAATGATAAGATTTTTTAGTATCTATATCATTTTCTGCTTCATTCTCGTACCCTTCTATTTCTTTTCCTCCTGAGTTACAGGTACCATTTTGTAATCGCTAAGCTATCTTGTCTCCTCTTGTATGTTATGTGTTCATTGTCTTACTCACTCAACATGATGTCACGGAATTGTAAGAGTAACAAATATTCCCTATGATTTCTAACCACAGTTATTTTTCGCCTACTTTATTCAGAATGTTTTGAACAGCAGGTTATATTCAGTTGCTTCAGTTTTTGCATTCTCTTATGAAATGTGATATATTTATGAGCTACTATATTCCCTAGAGAAAACCAAAATTATAAATAATAAACAGAATATGTTCAAATGTTTTAAAATGTTTTAAAACTAATTCTGGCTTTGGTGCTGTGCGAAACTCCAATAAAAGAGGATTCTGCATTCATTTTTTTGTTGTTATTTTTTTATTGCTGGTGCAAATTTGACAACTGGACACCTTTTGACAAGAACATGTCTCATCAACCAGTGACTAGCTCACCGTGTTCGAGTCATACCTTGCTTATTTAAGACTAATTGTCAACAAATTCTGCGATCATGTAAAATTTTATTGGGTATAGAACTTGTCAAACCTAAACTGATAAATCTGTCCTGTAAGGCCTGTAATTCTTCTCAATAGAAGCAAAGTTGTATTGGTGCCATACTCTGCAGCAATTCTACAAGGGGCCTGGTTGGATAGTTTTATCAAGTAGGGCTACATGTCTCTGACAAGGGGTCGGGTTGGATAGTATTATCTAGGCAGGGCTACAGGTATCTGACAAGGGGTCAGGTTGGGTAGTATTACCAAGGAAGGGCTACAGGTCTCTAACAAGGGACCAGGTTGGGTAGTATTATCAAGGAAGGGCTACAGGTCTCTAACAAGGGACCAGGTTGGGTAGTATAATCTAGGAAGGGCTACAGGTCTCTAACAAGGGGCCAGGTTGGATGGTATCATCAAAGAAGGGCTACAGGTCTATGACAAGGGGCCAGGTTGGGTAGTATTATCTAGGAAGGGCTACAGGTCTCTGGCAAGGGGCCAGGTTGGATGGTTTTATCAAGAAAGGGCTACAGGTCTCTAACAAGGGGCCAGGTTGGATGGTATCATCAAAGAAGGGCTGCAGGTCTCTAACAAGGGGCCAGGTTGGGTAGTATTATCTAGGAAGGGCTACAGGTCTCTGACAAGGGGCCAGGTTGGATGGTATCATCAAAGAAGGGCTGCAGGTCTATGACAAGGGACCAGGTTGGGTAGTAGTATCAAGGAATGGCTACAGGTCTCTAACAAGGGATCATGCTGGGTAGTATTATCAAGGAAGGGCTACAGGTCTCTAACAAGGGATCATGCTGGGTAGTATTATCAAAGAAGGGCTACAGGTCTCTAACAAGGGGCCAGGTTGGATGGTTTTATCAAGAAAGGGCTACAGGTCTCTGACAAGGGACCAGGTTGGGTAGTAGTATCAAGGAAGGGCTACAGGTCTATGACAAGGGGCCAGGTTGGATAGCATTATCAAGGCAGGGCTACAGGTCTCTGACAAGGGACCAGGTTGGGTAGTATTATCAAGGAAGGCTACAGGTCTCTGACGAAGGACCAGGTTGGGTAGTATTACCAAGGAAGGGCAACAGGTCTATAACAAGGGGTCATGTTGGGTAGTATTATCAAGGAAGAGCTACAGGTCTCTGACAAGGTACCAGGTTGGGCTACAAGTCTCTGAAAAGGGGCCAGGTTGGATAGTATTATCAAGGAAGGGGCCATGTTGGGTAGTATTATCAAGGAAGGGCTACAGGTCTATGACAAGGGACCAGGTTGGGCTACAGGTCTATGACAAGGGGCCAGGTTGGGCTACAGGTCTATGACAAGGGGCCAGGTTGGGTAGTATTATCAAGAAAGGGCTACAGGTCTCTAACGAGGGGCCAGGTTGGGTAGTATTATCTAGGAAGGGCTACAGGTCTCTGACAAGAGGCCAGGATGGGTAGTATTATCAAGAAAGGGCTACAGGTCTCTGACAAGGGGCCAGGTTGTGTAGTATTATCAATGAAGGGCTACAAGTCCATGACAAGGGACCAGGTTGGGCTACAGGTCCATGACAAGGGGGCAGGTTGGGTAGTATTATCAAGAAAGGGCTACAGGTCTCTAACAAGGGGCCAGGTTGGATGGTTTTCTCAAGAAAGGGCTACAGGTATATGACTAGGGGCCAGGCTGGACAGCATTATCAAGGAAGGGCTACGTACAGGTCTCTGACAAGGGGCCAGGTTGGGTAGTATTATCAAGGAAGGCTACAGGTCTCTGACAAGGGACCAGGTTGGGTAGTATTATCAAGGAAGGGCTACAGGTCTTTGACGAAGGATCAGGTTGGGTAGTATTACCAAGGAAGGGCAACAGGTCTATAACAAGGGGTCATGTTGGGTGGTATTATCAAGGAAGGGCTACAGGCCTATGACAAGGGACCAGGTTGGGTAGTATTATCAAAGAAGGGCAACAGGTCTCTAACAAGGGATCAGGCTGGGTAGT
>JAVFBZ010035343.1:0-10870 GCA_032466195.1 Katharina tunicata
AAAAGAATCCAGGCAAAACATGCGATGATTGTGTTTCAGACTGATCTCAGGGTGTCTGTTTGGATTTAATCAACACATGTCAATTTGCGTTTGACTGTCCAGTTAGTTCTCTTGAGTTTTGTCTGGTAGTTTGAGAAGTATAAATTTACACAATAATTTACACATCAATCAACACTTTTATATAACAAGATCTATTTTGTTGTGATTTCTTTCTGGTCAGATTGTTTGAACGTCTCCCGTATCCCTCACTTACAATCCATAGAAAAACGAATAAGTGTTAGAACTCGTAGAAGGGTATGTCTTCAAAGGCTTACTAGGACATATTATGGCTTGTATTTAAAAACGTAATCAGGGAAATGCTACACTCACACAGTAGCCCGGGGATAATTTTATACTGGTTGCAATACAGACTTTATTTGATTTACGTGAAGCCTATATATTTATATCATATTACCTGAGACTGATTTTGTTATAAGCCTACAGAAAATATATGACTTGAGGCTTTATCAGAGTCACAGCTACCAACGGTCTGGGTTAAGTTATGAAATGAAATCAAGTAAGTTGGTTTGTCCACTTACGTTGTATTAGACTTAAC
The DNA here is from genome assembly GCA_032466195.1 of Katharina tunicata. NCBI lineage: Eukaryota > Metazoa > Mollusca > Polyplacophora > Chitonida > Mopaliidae > Katharina > Katharina tunicata. The sequence goes on from JAVFBZ010035343.1 coordinate 596, forward strand.
CAATCGTGTTACACGAATCTTGTAAACTATATTAGAAACACCCAGGTAGAAGTTCGAACTAATATTTCCTTTTCAGTAAATTGTAGCAATGCAATATCTTCGTGCGATTATAAGTTTTAGTTCACTTTATAGCAGCCATAACCATTCAATCCACATCCTTACCGACCTGGCTAATCACACATATAAGCAAGAAACTTCAAATAGCTAAAGTATTGGTAAGCAAATTCAGAACAGTAAGTACCCACTGTCATTTCGAAACTCTTAGCGTAATTGCATCGAGTTACTTTATAATACACAAATTTGTCTGTATCAGAATAACGTTACGTGAAAAACGTTGCCGTGCGTTTTGTCCCCAGCATCTTTTTGGGAATAGCTGAATGACTGAACCTTGGAATTGTACCACATTAAAGTGAATAGTTTTATCTGTGTTAATACAATAGGACAGAAATTGGCGGATTTCATCCAGTACAATACATTCAGAAGCACATGCATAGGGTCTTGTACAAGTAAGTTCGGCAGATATTCCGTATGGAATATGTATAGGATTGTTTGTTTGTTTGATAAGAGTTAAACGCCGAACTTAAGGTTCTTTCGTTCGTATGACGGCATACCAGCCTAACGGGTGAAGGAAAACGCTCTCACAGAATGGAAACAAACATGAAAACTCAGGACGCTGTAATTGGCGAGTGGGGATTTCAAACCCCAATACCAGGCTGTGATTTTTTTCCCCTGGCTGGGATTGGGGATTGGTGATTCGAATCCCAAACACCAAGCTGTAATTTGGAAATGGGGATTCGATAATGGACTTCAGTGGTGTTAAACACTGTGGAAGAAGCCTCTCACACAGGCAGCGAATTATTCTAACAACACTTCTGTTATTTCAATAACCAATCAGAGACTGAGATTGGGTTATTCGGGATTCAAACAAGAGTTTCAATGGTCTTCTTACTATACTGGAGAGAATCTGTGTCCTCAGGGGGAGACATTTTAGTTCACACCGTTAGTTCGGATTCATTTATTGATTGATTGATTGATTGATTGTAATTTTACGCAGTACCGGTACTTAAAGTTATATAAATCATATGAAGGCATGCCAGCCTAGCTAATGGATGGAGGAAACGATATTATGCATAGGGTCGTTTCTTCCATCCATTAAGTTGTGCCAACACAAAAGGCATCACAAAACATTTACAGGACACCACAACGAGTCAACCTCCTGATAATTCAGAGAGCACCAGGGCACAGAAGGCTCCCACCTAACCACCTGCGGCTGTAATATGAAATTGTGGATTCGATTACGGACTTCAGTGGTCTTTAAACACTGGAGAAGAAGCTGCTCACTCAGACAAGATCGTCGACCTTTGTGATTCCAATACCACAAACAAGGCTGAGATTAGCTATCGGGGATTAAAACAAGCTCTGTTCTCGTTTCACCGTACTTCAGCTATTTCAATCGTATGACGGCATGCCAGCCTAATGGTTGAAGGAAACGACCCTGTGCGAATCCGACAACACAGAAGGCACCACAAAACATTTAGGGCCTTGAGGACAAATATAGGACACCACAACAAATCAGCCTCTAGATGCCCCTAGCTAAGAAAGCACTAGGGCACATGAAACTCACACGTACTCTACCGCCCTCCCGTTAATTCTGTGATGCGAATACCCAATAACAGGCTATAATTGGGGAATAGAGGATTCTATTCGTACTTTAGTGATCTTTAAACACAGGGATAGAAGTTGGTCATTCGGACAGATAATGTAATTGGGGATTGGGGATTCGATTAGGATTTAAACCATGTGGACGAAACTGCCTATTCAGGCACAGCACCTTTCAAACCATCGACTGTTGTGATTCCAATACCTAATAACAGGCTGATTGGTTACTGGTGATTGAAACAAGGATTCAAATTATGGCATACTATACTGGAGAGAAGCTGTGTACACTGGGTGGAGATATTTTGTACCACATATAAATTAGGTGATGTCTATTATGTCAAATAGATCTACTGTATGAGAAGCTGTGATGTTTTTTGGCCTAGATTTGTTGGTTTGTTTGATTGGAGTTTTACACTGTACTCGAGGTTATTTCACTCATATGAAGGCGTGTCAGCCCACTGGGTGAAGGGATCCACCCTAATCAACATTGGCAACAGGCAAGACACCACATGACATTTACAGGACGATAAACAGGACAGAACATCAGCAACCCGGTGCCCTTTAGCTCAGAAAGCACCAGGACACTTGAAGCTTCTTTTTACACGTTTCACTTTTGTAACTTACCTTCGCAGCCACTGGCATGTAACACTGTTATTTATCATTTATGGGCTGGTTAGGGATGTTTTTATTAACCACAAATAATAAATTATATTCTTTTTGCTGTTGGTAAAAATCACATTTGTCTCCATTATATTGTTATGAGAGGTATATATGTATATTGCGTGCACAACAGCTATCATAAATAGCAAGAATGTTTTAAACATCCGTGATGAGAATGGCAAACGTCATTCTTGAATCGCCAAATCGCAATCAATACCTGCTATTGCATATTCGAATCGCTTTAATTGACGGTCCCCCTACAATTTCATCACCCTGAGTTTTATGTCCCATCCATCACTTTTGGAATACCAATTCCCCAATACCAGTCTGGTTTGCTTTTCAAGAGAGATTTCTCAAAGGACAATTCAATGTTAATCTTTACATTTCCGGAAAGTAGAATAAGATCATTAGGCCTATATTTGATCGGTATCCAGAACATATTTTTTCTGATAGTTTGTAATTAAGAAGGGGTATAAATTTTGCATAATAAATGGTGGCTTTATCGATAAAGTAAGAAAAGGCTGCACGAATAAATGTTTAAAACTCTAATTTTCCATGTCTCTCAAAGGAATCGAAGCAAGGAACTTTGGTCAGCATGACATATACTCTCTTGATCCATATACATTTATTAACTAAAATACAGTTTTGTTTGAAATGCTTACGTCGAAAAGTTGAAGACAATAATAATCGCCTTAGACATTTTACAGTGTAGCAAAGCGAAACGTTCACATATTTATTTAATTGCACTCACAACATAATATAAAATAAAACGGAAAGGGCAGGGTATTAAAACCACTCCAGGTATGATCAATATTAACCCCTTTAAAGATCCCTTTAATTCTGAGTCCATTTTCCCCAGTACCACAACCTTAGGATATGTCTGAATCTATGGTCCTGGGTAGCACCGTTTCAGGATACGTCTGAGGTCATAGGCTTTGATATCACAGCTTCGGGATACGTCTGAGTCTATGGTCACTGTTATCACAGCCGTATGATATTTTTGGGTAAATTTTCCTAGGTATCATAGTCTCAAGATATACCTGAGTTATGACAGATTTAGGATACTTTTGGGCCCGCGGTTCTTGGCATCACAGCTGCATGGTATATTTGGGTCCATGGTCACTGGTATCACAGCCTCAGGATACGTGGAAGTCCATGGTCTAAGATATAACAGTCTCAGGATACTTTTGAGTCTATTGTACCTGGTAGCACAGCACCAGGATACGTTTGTGTCTATGGTTACTGGTATCACAGTCGCAGGATAGGCTTGAGCCTATGGTCCCTGTTATCACAGCCCCAGGATATGTCTGAGTCAATTTTTTCCCGATACTACAACCTAACAATACGTCTTGAGTCCTTTGACACAAGAGCCTCACGATACGTCTGAGTCCTTAGGGTTTTATATGACATTCTCAGAATACGTCTGTTTCAATTGCTTCCGGACAGACCTGATAATATGGGTCCTGTAATCACAATCGCACTGTGTGTTTTAAACCATGGTCTCTGGTATCACAGCCTTACGATAAGTCTGAGTCCATGTTCCCCGGTACCACAACCTAACGATACGTCTTGAGTCTACGGTCCTTTGTACCATAGCCGCTCGGTACGTCGGAGTCCATATCACATTCTCAGAATACGTCTGTTTCAATTGCCTCTCGATATGCCAGAGAATATGGTTCATGGCATCACAGCAGCATGGTGTGTTTGAACCCATGGTCTCTGGTATCACAGCCTCACGATAAGTCTGAGCCCATGTTCCCCGGTATCACAACCTTACGATACCTCTTGAGTCTATGGTCCTTTCATAGCCACTCGGTACGTCTGAGTCCATATCACACTCTCAGGATACGTCTGGTTCAATTGCTTCTCGATAGGCCAGAGAATATGGTTCAAGGTATAACAGCAGCATGACATGTTTGAAACCAAGGTCCCTGGTATCACAGTCTGGGAATATGTCTGAGAGTCATTGGTTCCTGGTATCACAGCAGCAAGTTACGTTTGAATCCAAGGGTCCTGGTTTAACAGCCTCAGGATACGTCGATGTCTATGGTATTTGATTAAATAGTCTCAGGAGACGTTTGATTCTATTGCACCCGGCTGTACAGCCTTTGGATAGTCTAAATAAGTCAGTTAAGTGTGACCGTGGCGGCTTCAGGGTTTGAAACCCCAACCTCTTGATCAGCAGCCCAAGCACATAACCTCTAGACCAAAGTTCCCTTCCTTCTACAGAAGGAATAGAAATCGAAATTAAAGTACCCAATCTTGGGATTAAAGTCTCAAAAGAACTCTTTGTCTTTAAATGAACAGTTGTATTTGGTATTTTGATTATGCATAACCTTTTGTTTCTATACTTTCAGGTGTGGAGTGAACCCTGACCGGATTTAACTAATATCATGATTGCCTTTAATAGAATAATGTAATTTCATTGGTTTATTTTATTTGTCTCTTAGCCAACGGTGTTGACACAATTCTCTCCCTGAGTGAACAGCTTCTTCCCCAATGTTTAAAGACACTGAAGTCTATAATGTAATCCACAATCCCCAATTACAGCCTCTTATTAGCTATTCGCACCACCGAATTAACGGTGTGGTGCAAAATGTTTCGGCCCCAAGTAAACAGCTTCTCTCCATTACCAAGTTAACCACCAATCTAATACATACATAAATAAATAAATACCTGAAATAAATTATATAATTTTGTCCTGTTCGTAAAAATCACATATGTCTCCATTATGTTGGATTGAGGGGTATATATTTAAGATAGCCAAGAATTTAAATATGTGTGATAATAAAGGTAACCTCATTTCTTAATCGTCAAGTCGCAATGATTACCTGCTATTGGATATTTGTTTTACTTCAGTTGATGATGCCTTCGAAAATTTCATCGCCCTGAGTGTTAAGCCCACCTATACTATGTTGGTAAAAAAAATGACAGAATAGTTACCGATTTACACGATCTGTGAATGGTTGAATCGGATTCCTATGTCATCTGGCACGACACTTTTTAATGATATGTTAAGGCAATGTGTCCGCAACACGCGACACACACATCAGGCAGTTCTTTTTTGGGAATAATTATAATAGACATAATTTGATTTACGTTAATCTCATCAAATATATTGCATTTCCAGACATTGACACTGATTTGGTTATCAATTTGTCCACACGACAGGAGATGAATTTTAGGCGAGTGTCTCTGCGAATAAGCCTATATGAATCTTATGATGAGTCATCAGAAGAGGCAGTTAATTAAGTTATTCGGGCTGCCTGTCTGTCTGTCAAACTCAATATTTTGACATTTCACCGTAGTAAATGGTTACCAAAAGAAAGAATAAAGGAAAATGATTATAATTATTAAACGTCATCAAATAAGAATTTAAGAAGATTTTTAGACTAAAATTATGTTTTGTTAAGTCACCAATAAGAAAAAAAAAAATTAAATGGCTGACTGCAAGTTATTTACGTTCAAGAGGGATTAAACGGTAAACCGAGATGCTATTCAAACCAGAGTATACATCGGTTTTTCTTCCATTCTCCGATGCGTCATGTAAATCGACTTTAAATTGACGTAACTATTATTAGAGGGTGGGGAGAATTGGTCACTGGGGAAAGTTGGTCCCCTGCAATGACGTTTTGAAGAAATCTTTGACATGGAATATAAGGATTCTAATACCTACTTTTTATTTCGTGAAAGAACATATGTGAAGAGTAAACACGGATATACCCGCACATCCCAACCCCTGTTGTTCTTCTAGGAAGTGTATTTCTCAGTTAATTGATTGATTAATGTCTTTGCTTTGAACTTTTAACCAAAGAAGACATAGAAAATCGAAAAAAAAAAAAAACCCACATTAAATCATGGGATTAAAACTTCAAAATAACTCTTTGTCTTTAAATGAACAGTGGTATTTGGTATCTTGAGTATGACTAACCTTTTATTTCTATAATTGCAGGTGTGGAGTGAACCCTGACCGGTTTTAACTATTATCATGATTGCCTTTAATAGAATAATGTAATTTCATTGGTTTATTTTATTGGTTTATTAGCCGACGGTTTTAACAAAATCCTCTCCCTGGGTGAACAGCTTCTTCCCAAGTGTTTAAAGGCGACTGAAGTCCGTAATCGAATCCTCAATTCCCAATTACAGCCTTTTAATAAGGTATTCGCACCACCGAAATAAAAGTGTGGAACAAAATGTTTTCGCTCCAAGTAAATAGCTTCTCTCCATTACGAAGTTAACCACCAATCTAATCAATAAATAAAATAAATTATATAACTTTTTTTCTGTTCGTAAACATTATGTTGGGATGAGGGGTATATATGTAAGATTTGCTATTGCGCGAACAACAGCTGGCATTGATGGCCAATTAAACAACTGTGATAAGAATGGTGAACATCATTTTTGAATCGCCAATTCGCATTCATTGTTTGCTATTGGATATTCGAATTACTTTAGTTGATGATGTTGATGACAATTTCATCCCCCTGAGTGTTAAGTCCCCCCCCCTCACCCCCGCCCATCACTATTCGAATCCACGATCTCCAATTCCATCTTGGTATTTAAGGATTTGAATAGCCAATTTCCGATAACGAAACCAGTGGTTAAGCAAATTGCAGAACAGTTACGGTTTTACATGATCTTTAAATGTCTAAAACGGTTTCCTACGTCACCTGACAAGGGATTTTAATGATATATTCAGACATGTGTCCACAACACGCAACACAAACATTAGTCCATTTTTGGGGGCAATAATCATAATGGACATAATTTGATTTATGTAAATCTCATCAAATATATTGCATTTCCAGGCATTGACACTGATTTGGTTATCAATTTGTTCACACAACAGGAGATGAATTTTTTGGAGGCTGTCTGCGAGTAATTCTATACCCTACACGAATCTTATGATGACTTATTAGAAGAGGCAGTTAATTAAGTTACTCTGTCAGTCTGTCTGTCTATGATGAGTTGAAGATGACTCTAAGCGAGCGGTATTAAATTAAGCCGATGCCAATTTTGTGTTCTTAAAATAAGTCGCATAAAAAATATATATACCTGCACAAACTCAAACTCAATATTTTGACTTTTCAAAATCAGAAATAGGCATATTAAGAAGCCTTACGAATTAGCAATCAGTTTAATTTCTTATTTCAAAGTTTGCAGAAATCTAGACGAGTACTATTATTTATATAATAGTAAAGAGTAAAAATTAAAAAAATTATAAATAAAGAATAAAAAAAAAAACTATGATAAAGATAAGAATTAATAATTACGTCATTTAAAGCTACTTCATTTAATAAGAATACTTCATTGAATAAGAATTTTGAAGAATATTTTTTAGACTAAAATTATGCTTTGGTAAGTCACCAATAAGAAAAAAAATGTCTGACTGCAAGTTATATACGCTCAATGGGGTGTTAAAACGGTAAACCGAGGTGCAATTCAAACCAAAGTATTCTTTTGTACATCGGTTTTTCTTCCATTCTCCAATGGACGCTGATGTAAAAAGGAATAATTTAATCCTTATATTTTAATTGAATCAGCAATGTCTAAGAAATATTTTACTTGTAATATTATGGGCAGCACGAAAATTTGTACCAGTTTTAGTTTTCCCCTGATTGGCATTTAAAAGTTGTAGTTAGAGAAGAACATAATACTTCAAATGGATTTCTAATTGCCAGCAATAAATATAGGAATGAATTTATTTGAGAAAATTGAGACGTGGTAAAATGCGCATTAATAAGGTCGTTTCTATGACTCCTTGGGATAAGATAAACTCGTTTAAACAGTATACGATGTATTTTTGAATATACATTTTTTTATTGGTTCAATATTATCATCAGATCACAATTCATTGTCTTGATACAAACACTAGACGCTAAACCATTTGTATAATTTGTCTTTCTTTATTGTTTTGTTTTACAATATTTTGTAAAATTAAACTCACAGCTGCAGCTTTTCGCTTGGTTTTGTGGGAGCAGTAAAAGTAATAAACAAGTCAATCTCTGTTTTATTATTTTGTAAGGTTTTCAAATGTAGTAATAACAATAAGCCAATATGTGATTTTTGTTTTGTCGCTGTCCTTAATAAGACTGGCAGCAATCATTTATTATATATGATCTAATATTCAGCATATTTATTCTACCAATACATATATTTATTGAATTTTTTGGTTATTTTTAACACCTTTTTTTTTAATTTGAACCAAGAATTCGAGTTTGGTCCCGTGAATTTTTCCAATTTATCAGTTAAAAAGTGACATTCGTCGCCGACAGTGACATGTCTTGCACTTACTGTCTTTTTCATTGAGTGTTTATTGTGAATTTGTATTGATTTCTTTGTGTAAAGAAAATATTATAGATTATATTTGATGTGTAAAAAACACGCACTACAGCAACAATTTCAACACTTTTGAATTTCACACACAATTCTGTCATTGATATTTCTTTTTTGCTGCTTAAAATGTCGCAGAGAGTTTAATTATATCAAATAGAATTGAAAACCACTCAACTAGACAAGTAAAATCCGACATGTGCCCAAACTTAAATTACATATTTTTTATTCATTACCGGAATTTCTCGGGATTTAAGAATGCATTGGAGGATAATTATGACACAGAACTGGGTGTCTTTATATTCGTCTTCTATATGTACTGCTAGCTCACACTCTTGGTTCAGATTTTCTATGGAACATTTATTGTTTTTCAAATCCATGTCAAATCTATTTTGTAGTTTGATTTCCCCGCGGTCAGATTGGATCCCACCTTGAGCATCTACTATGGATGCATCAAGACAATCAAGACATTGGCTCAAACGTTACATGAGGCAGTGATACCTACACGACGGACTCGCCATCAGTAGCCGAAGGTAGCGTCCTTTCGCCTCTGATACAACTAAATCACAGTAACTTATATATTCAACAGAATGTATAGTTATTGAATATAACTCACTGTATGACAATTGGTTCGGTGGCGGAAGTGGAGTTAGACAATCACGCCATAGACCTGTTGGACAAATCTGCGGTTTTTAACCATCCAAGGAGCTAATAGGGACCTGATTTACACCTTCAGTCTTCGCATAGGGACACCATGACAACCAGTACGGACCATGGTCACGATAAACTGACACCAAGGCAGTTAGCGCTGATCGATAGCCGTCCGATACCTCACAGTTACGGCAATGCGGCACCGTGGCAACAAGTACGGATAAAAACCCAGCTTTATTTGTCACACTGATACTAGGGCTGGTCGATAGCCGTCCGGTACCTCATACACTAACGGTATACCAGGGTATAGCATAGTCATCATCGTAAAACCACAGTAGATAGGGTATTGAAGCAAAACGGCTTACGGAACTCCCTTTAACCATGACTATTGCAAAAAGGGTATTGTGTCAATCGCTTCAGATGAGAAACACTATTCTCCCTGTTCATCATTCCTTGAACGAAAGCTTTTTTGCAAAATATCTTGCCAATTCTCTGAGTTTTCTGTTACATAATCGGCCAAACAACAACAGATTATAGTTTGGAACAGTAGATATGTCAGCTAAATTCAAAAGTATTAACAGCTTCCCGCTTACTTTTGCCTAAATTATTTGCCTCTTCAACCAAAGACAAAGTACAGGCCGAACAGTCTATTTCAGACAAAAACACACAGCTTGCACCTCTCAAAGTAATACATAGCACTGTGATCGGTGACAACATGAATAGTCTATAATAGTTTATAAACTTGCCTCTTCATGTATAGCAAATCGACTGAAAACAATATTAGACAAAGTTATAAATGACGATCATAGGGGCTTTATCGATGGTCGCTACATGGGAGAAAATATCCGTTTAATATACGACCTGATACTCGAAACTAAATTAAGAGAAATCCCCTGATTATTGCTCTTAGTCGACTTTGAAAAAGCCTTTGATTCTGTTTCATGGGTTTTTATTGATGAAGTTTTAAAAAGA